>OMLB01039197.1:3103-20412 GCA_900302555.1 Myripristis jacobus | reverse complement strand
TTTTTTTTTTTTTTTTTTTACCATGAATGTGGCCGTTTTAGCTCAGAGGCAACATCTGCTTCAGTTGTTGAGTCGCCCAGGTTCTTGGATTTTGTGATTGTGAACTGTCAGTAATGGGAGAGGAGAGAGAGCTTGAGTCTTGTGTGGATTTATTAAAAAAAAAAAAACCTTGGAGAGGAAATAAGTAATATGACTTGTCCATGTGAATTGCGATTAGTTCATACCATTATGTGCACACAGTACTAATTGGTTTCACATAGTGCAGGTTTAAAGTTCACACAGTAAGACATTCTGTGACAGTTCTCTTGGTATCGGCCTCGTTTTGGCGAAGTTTATACTCCCAGCTTGTGGGCAAAACAACGCAAAAAGGACATCACATTAAACCCAGTGTTAATGCCACAATATCCCAACATCAACGTAAACAATCAACATTCAAAGGATTCACCCATTCAGTTTTTTGTATCTTGAACACAGGAACTCAAAAAACCAAACCAAAACAAACAAACAAACAAAAAAAAAATCATTCAAAGTTGAAGCCAAACGTACAACAAAATTTACGAAGGACAGTCATTGGTCAGATTTTCTATGAACATTTGATTAAGACCAAATAAATCCATCCCAGCCAACATAAAGAAAGTGACACTGAGGATTGTTTTCTACAAAATGATACATATCAAGCAGAAACAAGTAAACAACTTTACAAGAGAGATCTCGACACACAGCTGACTCTCTGCATCAGCTTTCAACTGATAAATCGATCAAGACGATTCGAACATTTACCCATTTAATCAAAGTGGTGTTAGATATGCCTTGAGCCACATGTCTGATTGTAAACGTACATTTTTTAGTACCTCATCCACAGCATTGTTGCCACCATCAGTCAGACTAATTGGTTTCTGACAAAAGTCTGACCAATTGGAAGGCTTTTCTTCACAGGAAAAATTAATAAATAATTGAGTGGGTAAAGCAGTACCTGAAAACAAGAATCAGTGTTTGTTTTAACCTTCTTGGGAGTACCAGATGGGTGAAGTTTACCTTAAGGACAATTAAAAATGACAGGTTATGATGGTAATAATGACAGTAAGTGCATTTCCTTTCAGCTATTTTCTTGCAGAAGTCTCAATATTCTAAGCCTCACTGCAAACTCCACCATGTGGTCCCAAGAAGGATTATTTGAAGAATTACCTTTTTCCCAGCTTCATGATCTTGTTTAATCCAGCGAAAAAAAACTACAATCTTAGTCTTTCTGGTAGGTACGAAGATTGCCGCCCGTGACATTCTGTCACACTGAAAGTGCATCACGATGGTTTTGGCTGAAACCCTGATGGCCTCACTTTCTATCAGCAGCTTATTCAGAGGATTATTCAGAAGATTCAGATTTCACGGACTGAGGTACTCAAGTTTGTTCCATATCAGCATTTTTAAAACATTGCCCCCTTGGGGTGAGATGAATTAAGTGCCTCCATCTGCTTCCTTCATGTTCACATTTATGTCCGTTTCTTCAGCCCCTCTTCTTTCCTAACTTTATTTCCACCCGTTCCAGTTCCCCCTTACTTCCCATGATTTCTCCAGTCATTTCCCTACTGAAATCCCCTTTAACTCAACAGTGTAAACAAAAACAAAACTCATATGCACTATGTACAAACAAAGAAATATCAAATAATTTAAACCTGTATATACATAAAAAAAAAAAAATCAGAAGGCAAAAAGTGAGGTTTAACTGGTTAGTGCTATTGTTTTTCCAAAAATCTAACAAATTGCTTGTTTCTCTTTCTTTTGAACCGATGTACCTCTTGTTGTTTTCTCCTGGTTCAAATCTAAACGAATCATACCGGTTTAGCATCAGTGATATCTATTCAAATGGGTGGTTAGCATTAGCAAGTAGTTCATGCTACTAGTGAAATATACAGTGTACAAGGTTTCTCTCTAAACTGAAACTGGAGTACATAGAGTCTACCAAGAGTAAGGTTGAGTGTGTGCACGTGATTGGGCAGACGGAGGTTACAGACTCACCACAAACGTTATGTGCTAGTTTTGTTACGATGCTAATGCCTCAAAGATACCACATGGAGCGTGTCAAGTGCAGACATTCCACTTCCTAGTAAGCAGCATGCTGGTAATGTGTGTCTAAATATCCTTATTTTGCAACCGGTGGGATCGATGCCGGCAAATTGTACAGCGAAGCAGCAGCTATGGTGTCTTGGAAGCAATAGCATGACATGTATTATGGTAATGGTTTTTTTTTTTTCACCCAGTGTTCTTTAAAAAATATGCTCTGAATACAAGTGTTTGATCGCGGTTGAGCTTAGGTGTGATATTTGTTCAAACTCAGCTGCAAACTGCCTCTCCTCATCGGGCTGCTCCAATTCTCCCTAGCCCAACTCCTGTCTTGGTTTAGCCAATCAGGGAGCTGCGTCTTGAAAGGTCCACGTTGCTGGCACTTAGTCCCCTACACTCTGACAGGCCAGAGTTGGCATCCTAGAAAAGGATCGAGGAAGTTAAAACAAGTTTATACTGGATAATAAATCAAAGATCTTGTGCAATAGTAACTATTTTTGGTGTAAACAGTGTGCTGTGTGTCAGGTGTGACAGGAGTCGTACCTGTGTGGTTTCCTCAGCACTCTTGTTGAGGAAGTTGAGGGAGCTGGCTCTCTTCATTCTGAGGGGAACAATGCAACCATGCAATGAGCTCAAAACAATACCATCTTATTTATGACAAGGATACAGTGAGGGAGAGGCTTTCCAGACACTAAAGATGTATCAAGCACTCTGAACCATTACAGCAAGCCTCGATTAGATCAACATTACATTATGTCTCATCTTTGTCCCTCCAACATGGTCACTGAAGGGCACTGAGATCCCTTCCTTTGTACTTCTAAATATGTCTCTCATAGTGCAAGTCAAAAGCTTAAATTTTAAATGGATATATAATCTTTATTCATATAACAAATCACAGGATGTGCTTTCCAAAGGATGAAAGATCAAACGTCAACAGCAACAAGCGACATATCAGGGTAAAACGTCTAAAAGCAAGGCAAGTCTCATACAAGCAGGGTTCCCACTCTATTTCAAATGTAAAATTATGTGACTTTCCCTGACTAAACTATTAAATGTTCATCATCTATAGAAATGTAAAATGAGTTTTATTTTGGCAACACACTTCAGATTCAGAGGTCTTACTGACAGTGGAAAATAAATATGCAGCTGCTGTTTTTGTTTTGTTTTGTTTTTTTAAATTGAGGCTGACAAAATTGACTTTCCGTTTCTGGAGAGGACTTTTCTAAATTTCATAACTTTAAGGAAATCCCATGACACATGGGAATCCTATAAAAGAGAGGTAAAAAGCAATACTTAAATGCCATTTCAAAAAAGTCTATAAGATGAATCTTACGGTGATTTGATTGTAGGGGTGATTTAAAAGATAATACTTAACATAGACAGCCTGTGCTCCTCAAGCAGCTTGGAGTCAAGAACTACTTTTTAATCAAAATCTCAGCTAATACAGATCCATCTGAAGGCTACGATCCAGCTCATATGAAGTTAAAATGTCTGTCATATATCTTGGTGCCAGACCCATCTGTGCCTTAAATGAACATCAAAATGAGAGGCTGAGACACCGACACACACTTTGAAGGACTTTATGTGTCAGTTGCACGGGTGAAACACAGCCCAAATTAAGTCTGAGGGATAAGAGGTAGTGAGAAACCTGATGTGCGAGCAGTATGAAAAGCCTGGATTTGCATTTGGATAAACAAAAAGCACGTGCTTCCACAGCCAAGTGAGTCCCAATCGGCAGTAGGACCATATGGTTTTGACTGCAGGCTCACACACACACACACACACACACACACACAAACAAAAACACACACAGTAGTCTCACCCTGGGTTGCGGGGCTCTTGTGGTCCGCTGCCCTGCAGTTTCTTCACCAGCATCTCACTGCTCCTTCTCAGGGCGTCACGAATCTTCCCGAAGGAGCCGCTGCGACGCAGAGACCCGTTACCGTCCTGGGGAGAGAGCAAATGGAAAACCAGGTCAGCATTTTGTTTACCAGGATATTAAATATTAAAGAGGATTTCCTGCTAATGCTTGTCAGAGTAGAGACAGAGACATTCCTTTTTGGTTTAATTACAGCTGAGAGCCAAGCTGCCCTGCCTCAGGAACACTACCTCTTCAACCCTGTTGTCATTACAGATGCGCAGAAATTTATTTTAAATTATAGTGGAGATCCAAAGGTTTCCAGAGATACCAAATATGTCCTGGACATATGGAAGGGAATGGAAGGGAAAATCAGAGTTTGTGGGTTAATGACTGTGACAACATACCTTACATACTGTAGAAAAATACTGATTTACTACACATGGTTATTCAAGTAATTGTGATTAACTTGTTCATACATTAATTATGCTTCACATTTATCAGCAATAACCATGAACTAACCCCGTTCCACTCAGCAGAGTCGTCGCCCTCGCAGTCCCCCCGTTGCCCCCCTGACCCGGCGACACCTTCCCTGCTCAGCCGTCTGTCGCCCCCTCCAGCTCCCCCGTCCTTCAGGAGCTCCACCACTTTACTCTGGTTAATGGCATCAATACCCTGAGGGAGGAGCAGGAGGAAGAGGAGGGAGACACAGACACACAGAGACAGAGAAAAACAAAGACAGTGGGAAAGTGATTAAGACAGACAGAGGAAGGAAACAAAGAGGGTGAAGGGGAACGGGGAAGAGGGTGGGAAAGTTTGAAAAATGATGGGCTTTTGTACAATGGCTACCAGCATGTGCACTGCTTGTTAAGTTTTCTGTAACAGAGAGCACAAACATTTGTGATGGATTCATGAGTCAGTCCGGCATGCTTTATTTATAGGCTAATAAAAAACGGTTGGCATGCCTGTTAACCAAAAGGGCCCAGACTACTAATCTAACAGCAGTAATTTAACTGGAGAGCTCTGCTGGAGAGTGTGTGTAGTACCTGTTTGCGTGTCTTGGTGGCGCACTCCTCCAGTGTCTCTGCTGCCTCCAGTTTGCCCTGACGGCGGTACAGCGCTCCAAGGCTTTTCAGGGTCGTGTTGACGGTGGGGCTGCAGAAAATTAGCAAGGAAATGTTGCTTTTGTTCATCAGACACAGTAACCAGATGCTTTTCATAAGAGTACAGCGGAGGCATCATCATTATTCCATGGATTCACAGTCGATCAAAGATGAAAAAAGCTTCAAGACACATTTGGGACACTCAGTAATAACACTTTGTTACACTAAGGCACAGGAGGGGAATGTTTTTGAGCACAGCAGCCTTACAGATAGTCATCAAAATACTTGTGGGCCATAGGCTATTTTAAAAGATGTAAAGAAAAAGGAAACGTACTTTAAAACTGACCTTAATTCCTTTGAAACAAGCCTAAGGTTTACTGTATGTGCAATTTGATTCCTTGGAACTCTGCATGAATGCAAGACAAAAAGTGTATCCAAAAGGAAAAATGGAAAAATGGTTTCATTTTTGTCATTAATATTTATGATAAATCAACAGAAACTCATTTCTTCATGTTTGCTGGGAAACGGAAGTGTACCGTGGTAAATAGACTGCGCACGACAGGTAAAGGTTAGGCTGATTTATCCGTTAGCCAATATTGACCTTTTAATGAAAATCAGATACTGGTCAGCTGGTGTTTACCCCTGGTATGAAGGAGATGAGAATATAATTTTACTCAACAGTATCAGAGAGAAAGTTCGCAAAACCTGTAATGAAATTGGCCCCACCTTGCCTTAAGAAGCTGCCAACCTACTTAAATTAATTTATAAGTGTATTTCCTACGTACAGTATGTACCATGGTCTCAATACCGTTTCAGAGGCTTTCCTACAATATCTTGCCAAGAAAGAGATTCATTGGGACAAACCTTGCAAATCCTTATTGTTTGAGGGTTTTCGGTCAAATCATCTTACTACTGTAAAAAAATTTAGATATTGACACAATCTATCTAAAAATAACTGTACTGGCTTTTAAAGGCCCATACTGGTCAAACCCTATGTGGTTCCTCTGTCTTTCCAGTAAATGACTCACCTGTCCACCTTGCAGGCCTTATACCAACTGCCATACTCTACATATGGGCCAGAGTCCTTACGTTTACCCTGAGTGAGAGAGAAATAGAAAATATACAGAAAGACAGAGGGAGAGCATGAACCACAGCTCTAATATAAAGCCTATTAAAAATGTCCCCATTGTAATTTCTGCGGTCTGTTGCCCTCCATCAGTCTTATTTAGCTTTAAAATCCATTTCCCTAATGCACTGTTTGCCTGATAGACAAAAGTCATTTTGAAAAGCCAACCTTGCTCTCCTCCCTCTCTTCTGCATGCATCCAGATCGGCTTGTTATCATCTGCAGAACAAGGACAAAAAGGAGAGCACATCAACCAATATTCAGCTGTAGGGGAGGACAATATACAGAGCAGGAACACAACAAATGGGCGAAAAAAGGGAAGTAGAAATTAACTGTCCAGAAGCAATATCAAACTATGACATCCCTGGGTTGATCTAGGCTTCAAATGAAGGGTTCTGCTATCTCTGTATGTGTAAACCCATGTGACTTAACACTGACACATGGATGCAACTCGCCAAGCCCATTTCCTGCCAAGCCACCCTCGTGTTGAATGTGTGAGCACATTAGGGTTTGACAGGCTTAGTGGCGGTGAGAGGAACACATCAACATTAAGCTGCTTCGCTCACATTCGACAGCAAGGTTTAATCCTGTGACCCACTGAGATGGCCCAGCACGATGGGAGGGGTTCAGGGTGTGGCCGAATCAAAAGCTGAATTTAAAAGCAGAGAGGCAGCAATAAGAAAAAAGGACTACGAACAAGGCTCCTACATATTTTGCATTTTAGTATATGCATATTGGTCCCACATCATAATGTGTTAAGGCTTAAAATTGTATGAAAGAGGCTCTACAGCTAAATCAACTGTGTATTCATATGCAAATTATTTCCATATTTATCCAAATTGCTGCTATTACAAGACTAATATTTAGCAAGAGCTGAAAATCACTCATGATTTTCAGAGACTGAAATCATTTTTCATTTATTTCCAGAATAGACCTGTGTGAGAAGTCACACTTTCTAACACAATCCTGGACTTGAACCCACAGAAAGCTGGCTCAGATCAGCTGTTGCCATTGCTAGTCTAGTTAGTTAGCTAGTTAGCTGATAGTCTAATCTAGTTGTGGCACTTTAGCTGAATCTGTGATCAAATGTTGGTTACTTACTGTTGACAGATCCAAACTCTTTCTCATGTGCCCTGGTCAGGATCTCTTTGTACAGAGCCTCAGCGTCTTTGAACTTCCCTTGTTTCAGGTAGCATGTAGCCTGAAGAGAAGCAAGATGTGGGTTAATACAGGCAAAACTGCTCTGTTTACATCTATTCTGATCACATAGGCTATGTCTAGGTGTGTATGTTGCTTGTCAATGATTCATCGTCATAACATTAAATATGAAAACTCGTCATGATAAGACTGGGAATAAAAGAGAGGAGTAAACATCCCACTGGAAATGAACAAGGCATGTGTTTCCAAGTTACATAAAAGACCTATTCATCAAATCTCTCTAATCACTGGACCTCAGGGTGTCTGCAAGTCTCGGTAGGTCAAATTTAAAACTGCTTAACTATTTAAAACTACAACTAGGTAGAATGGAATATAAGACCATTCTCACAACTGAAATGACACTGGATTAAGGACTTAAAACTGTTTCATTCAACATTCAATTTAAGACCAGTTAAGGCCTTGAGTTTAGATTGTAAGGCACTCTGAAACTGTGTCACATATACAGAATTTGTTCAATTGTGCCGACTGAGTCAGGCATTTGAAACTGAATCCCCACCAGGTTGTTCTTGGTCTTGGCCACATTGGGGTCATCAGCTCCCAGTTTGGACTCGTAGATCTCCAGTGCCCGTCTGTAGTAGTACTCCACCTCCTCGTACTTGCCCTGGTTCTGACACAGCAGGGCCAGGTTGTTCAGCTGCTTGGCCACATCTGGGTGGTACTTCCCCAGCACCTGGACACAGCAGCGAGACGCGAGGTCATACAAAAAAAATGTTCACCATCATATAATCTCATAAAAACAAAAATGAAAAAACAGTTTATCCTACCTTTTCTCTGATCTCCAGTGCTCTCTTGCACAGAGGTTCGGCCTCCTTGTACTTGCCCCTCTTGCCATACAGCACAGCCAGGTTATTGAGGGTGGCAGCCACAGCGGGGTGGTCCTTCCCCAGCGTCTTCTCCCGGATGGCCAGGGCATCGTTCAAAAGGTGGGCTGCCTCTTTGTACTTGTTCTGATCCCTGTAGGACAGGGCAAACAACATAGTATATTACACATAATGTGAGTGATTCTATAGACTGGGTGTACTGAATGTATCTGCGGTCTGAACGCATTTAAATTTAACTAAATTCTTTAATGTTACAATGTATCTTTAGTAGTTCCCCAATTCCATTTTCTCTGGATGAGTATAGTTCAAGAACCAGGGTGATTACAGATATCAGAGAGTTATATTTAATAGTTATCCAGGTAAGTATAAGTAAGTACTATATTTTGTCCACTCCAGAGGTCAACGTTATGTAGCAATTAAGAAAGTGATTCTTGTATGATGTGTTATAATGATTTCCTTTAGGTTAGACATCGTGTTCCTGAATAAATCAAATCATAACTTATTTCCACAAAACCTGGAGCAAGTAAGTGCAAGGATTTTCTTATCCAGGGATTCATTTCAACAGTATGATTATTAAGAATTGCAGGTATGCATAAAGAGAGTTGGGATCATCTACAATATGTATTTTGCTAGTCTAGAAGGTCAGTATAAAGGCAGCACTAGCTTCAGTGAGCTGACCATTTTGTAACATGAGAAATGGTGACTCTGACGCAGTAGAGCCTGACTCATTTTGACGAAAAGAGACAAATGGATAAATGAAAAAAGACAAGATCTCATAAATTCAAATTCAAAACTACTTAATGATTTTTAGGTTCTAATATTTATAAAACTGGCCTGAGACATTTTACGATTTTCCAAGGCAAATTTTTTTTACCAAGTTACTAAGAAAGCCGGCAAGAGTGTTCCTGAAGGATAGAAAATAAGGTTTAAAACTGGAAGGTTTCAGGGACCAATCCTTGGGTTGCTTGGAAAAATCTGTCTTGCAGAAATTAACAAAAATGTTCTGCTCTCCCTCCAACTAAAATGAAAACTAACAAGGGTACAAGGCAGTACAGCCAGGGAGTCCCTGAGGACCCTGCTATAAAATAAGAAAGCTTTCTTAGCCAAGTTGCCCAGTTAAAGTTTATAAAACAATCCAACAACATCCTCTCCATAAATCACCTGTACACCAGTGCCAGGATGTTGAGCATGGTGGCCACGTCGGGGTGGTCATGTCCTGATGTCTTCTCCAGATCCTCCAGGGCCTGCTTGCACAGAGGCACAGCCACCTCATACCTGCCCTGGGATGCATACTGGATCACCAGGTTGTGTAGGGTCCTGAGGCGGGCTGGGATCTCATAGCCTCCCTGCTGGGCTGCCACCTCTCCACTGGGCTGGGCTGCGGGACGGAGAGGACACAGGGTCAAAACTGAAATATACAGGGAGCTGCAGCTGTGCAAAAAATAAAAATAAATTAAAAAATCAATACAGCAGAATAACATAATATTATTTTTCCTAATACTGTCTTGATTCTGTCGCTCCTTATAATGTTTAATTTATGCACCAATTGCCCTTGCCAATACCCAGCATTATTGAACCAAACATCAAAATCCTGTAATCCATGACAATGATGAAAAATAGAGACCAAAAATGTACAATAAAAGTATTTTGGTGGAATTTTACATTTTATATATAAAAACAACAACCACAGCTGCCTCATGCAACGCCATAATCCTTAATAATATATTCAACATGGGCAATTATGCTAATGAGGTCATTAATTAAGCTAACCAACACAATTCTAAACCTAATTAGAAAATATTTCACGCAAACATACATTGTCTTCATATAATACATTGGTGGCATTAATACTATATGAATGGGCACAGGCAAACTGTATTTATCTGCCCCATTTGGAAGTGGATGGGTACAGTTGGCCAGCATTCTATGGCAAGAAATAGTTCTCCATAAAATAATACCGGTCCAGCCCTACTGAAGTGGAGTTAAAAGAGACCAACTGGAAACCTCACCATGTCACAATATTGGGATGGATCAATTATTAGATTGCATTAGGAGGAAATGATAAAGTTTCTTTCTTTCTATTTTGAGTGACCTGTTTCTTTAAAGCATCAAGAAGTTGAAGTAGTTCCAAGAAAATCAGTTTACTTTAGAACCAAGAAGCCAAGAGGCAAGATCTCAGGACAAGATTTTAAAATATTCAACTATCAATAATTAAAGAGACCAAGAACTCTTGCTCTCAAGCACCACTCATGGTTAATGGGTACGAAAGCTGTACAAGCTACACATTGTAATATATTGCATAAGTGACCCCCTTTTTTGTCTCAGATAAGCCTGAGCTTCTGTTTACACAGTGAGTAGGCATAAAGCCTACCACTTCACATTTTAGCTAAACTGTGCCACTTTTGAAACAAGATGAATGCCAGAGTGCTGCTGCTTGTACAGAGAACTGCTTGTACTAACTGATGATAGAGAACAACTTGTGCCTCTATAATTCCTGTGAGCTCAAGTTTTACAGCAACTGAAGCTTGAATATTTGTACCATGTACCTATATGTTCTGTAGCTGTTGCATAACTGAAATGCATTTACTGAACTCGTATATTTTACATAAATAATGGATAAAGCTCCAGAAACAGTTGACTTGCATCCCCTATCCTTTATAATCTTGCATAGCAGGGGGACTCCCAGCAAAAGACAGTGCGCACAATCTAACAACTGCTATCTAAAAAGGAAAACAGCAAATAATGAGATTTTTTTTACATTCATTCTATCTATTCATTCTATCCGTACCAACCTGCTTGACATTTTTGACATGTTACATAAATGCTTATTTTTTTGGATTTGTAGACACACAAATGCTTCAGTAATACGTGTATGACAGAAAACATGTAACAAGCCACTACTGAACATTAAACAAGTATATGAGGTCCAAAGAGTAAATCTCTACCACATATTTACCCTGTACATATGAATACACATGTCCACATTACATCTGTCTTCATATGTTAAAATTTGTGTTTGCGCCCTCGTTTTTATCTGTATTTATGTCTTTTGTTGTCTGTCAAGCACTTTGATGATCCAATTTCTTTAACCAATAGTGTAAATTGGACTGAATAACAGTGTGTCTACCCAGTGTATGGCCATTATATATTCTTCCTGAGGTCTATAACTACAATGTTATACTGCACCAACATTAGGTATCTTGTCCTGTGAATTGGGATATATATTATATTTGCTAAACTGTTGCTATCGGTCCTGTCCTTCTGCTGTGTTCACTGCACTGAGGTTTGTTATGTGTAAACATCAGACCAATTCTTCATTGGTACATAAAACGACTGGCACCTGTGTGCCAGTGCAGCAATAAAAAGAACTTTAAGGGAGGCTAAGACTCATACATGCTGCCACCAATACACAGGGTTCCCACTTTATCAAAATTAACATTCCTTGACTTTTCCATCACTAAAATGTTAAATTTTCATAACCTACAGTATATGAACTTTGCTTTTTCCTTAACCACAATTTTAGCCATGCTTCAAATTTAGAGTTCTTATAAAGTTTATCATTCTGTTTTATTCTACAGCTAAAAGTAAGTATTATGTTTGGGGAATAAGTACTTACTGATTTTTTAAATTGAAAGTGACAAAATGCCATGATATTTCATGACTTGTCCTAAGAATTTATTAAATCCTGACTTTCCAGAAAAATCCATGACCAATGGGAACCCTGTATACATAATGAAAGTGACCACCAAACTTTTTACTGTTTGTGTGTATCTGCACAAAGTATATTTCAAGTCTGGGCCAATTTCCACTGAGGTTACCTGGTCCCTGGTCATCATCGTTGGGGAATAAGTCATCCAGACTGTCCTTTGAAGTGTCCCCTCCTCCTCCTCCACTGCCACTGGAGCTCTGGCCCTTCTCCTCTGAGGGCGAAACATCATCGTCAAACTTCTTAATCTGGTTCATGAACTCCAGGTGCTTCTTCTCCTCCTCCAGCTGGGCGACACTCTGCTCGCTGCGCTGCAGCTTGTGCTGGGTTCCTGCCAGCTCGTCCCGGAGCCACTGGTTCTCCTGGCAGAGTCGGCGGACCTGGGCCCGCAGCTTCTGCTTCTCCGACTCCACAGCGCTCAGGTGGCTCGACAGGGCAATGATGACCTGGGGCAGAGGGGGAGGACAGTACAGCATGCAGTTAGAAGAGCACCAGCCAACATTTCAGATGATGTGACATCTACTATCATTAGTAAAGTGGATATAATGACCAAGCAGGTACAGGAAAATAACAGAACGGTTAGAAAATTGTGATTCCTTTTGTGAAACACAGCCTTTAAAACCCAGAAAGACACTTAAGCCATGTCATGATATTACAACATCCAAAATCCTAGACTATATCTAAGTCTTGTGTCACAGTATCAATATATCACACAGCCCTACTACAGTTCATTCATTAATTTTAAAACTTTGTTAACACAGTTTTGAGGATGTAATCAGCTGTATTTTTCAGATTTTGAGTCATTAACTTCAGTTCACATTTCCTCAATACATGTGGCCTAATTTGGAGGAAAACCCAACTCTTGAACGTTCATTATTTGTATGCACTATACAGGCTCCATGCTTCTGTTTTCTGTAATGTAATTGTAATTTGAGGGAAAGCACATTTCCCCTTTTATTTCTACAGTTTAACAATGACCTATGTTGTGTTTTACAATAGGCCCATATGCATTTTTTCTTATGTACTTAACTTGCAGTGTATCAGATGAGGAAACATCAATATTCTGTATGGCAGAGTAATCAGAAAAATTCTATGCTATTGCTAACCTTCTGGTATAACTAAGTGTACATTATATTTTAATGCATTGAAGCTCCTATCCACAGTAACAGCACATGTATTCTGCTCAAGGCCACTTTGAAAAGGTGAATGACCATCAATGGATGCATGTATGCGCTTACTGCAATGGGAACTTTGTGTACAAGACAGTGTCTTTAAAGCATTATACCACCTTTTTGCAAACTTACTGACAAGGGTTTGAGTTAAGAAAGGATTCCCTGAATTCATTTCATGTGTCACAGCACTGGTGTCACCCATATACCAACCTCCAACTTTCAACCCTTCAACATATGAACCCACAGCATGACTCATCACGTGTGGTTACGACTACAGGGAACAGGGAAACAGAACGGTAAACAGGAAATGAATGAGAGGCATCCTTCGTCATAAACTACCAGAGTTATCTTGAGTCTCTGGAGTCATCCACTGAATGATGCAAAATTACAGAATTATCATCTATCATAGATTAATGTTCATTTCTTTTCACTACAACTTCACTACCTAAGTATCTGTACAGCTGCCTCCCTCCTTGGATGCGCCTGTACCAAATAGCATTGAGTGCATTTCCATTATCAGATTTAACCATTCAGGATTGTCTATATTTATCATGTGTTCTCAAATCGCTGGGTTACATCACAGAAGTCTGAGATTTTTAACCTCAGCAGGTCATGATAAAGGCCCAATAAATGTCAGATGACAAGTCACACATATGTATTTTCGTATACACCAGTGTAATCAAAGATAAAATACCTCTGTCCTAAGTGCAACAGGAATTTTAAACAAGAATCAGGGGGGTCTAACATTGGCCAATTGTAAATTGTTTTCAATTCAGCTACATGCATGTGACTGCTGACTTCTGCCCTCTTGACATGCACGGGGTTCCCACTGCATGTCAAATGTAAAATTCCCTGATTTTCCATGACTTTTCATGTCTAAAATGTTGAATTTCCATGACCTATATAAACGTAAGAGGTTAATCATGATTTCCTTGACTAAAATTTAAACATATATCCTGTTTTTATTCTGTTTGACAAAATAAATACTATGCAGTCAATGTCCTATTTTCAGGGCAGCGAACATAATGCAACACAACTGCAAATAGTTACAATTGGATAACTAGTAAATGATATGAAAGTCCATGACTTGTCGAACGTTGTGAACTTTAATACCACTAATATGCAAAAGACCAATTACTAATCTAGTAATCTCTTCTGTCTTGTCTCTCTTTGTTACATGATACGTTCATTCAATACCTCACTTTTTTATTTCTTCCTTACAAGTGTAGGTAAAAAAATGTAACATGCAATAATACTCATTCAAAAGGAATAAGCAAAATGTGTAAGGATTCAGATTACAGCATAAAACTCCATTTACTGAATATTTCTGGCGTAAGTAAGGCCTCACCACACCAACCCATTCGATATCATCTCCATTTCTGTACCTGTGCCTCTCCCAGGCCCAGCTCGATGGCCTCCAGGCTCTTGCGGAGCAGCCCAGACTTCTCCTGGGCGATGGGCGGCTGGGTGCAGTCCAGCAGTGAGGTGAGCAGCTGGGCGTGCTCACCGCGCAGAGTCTCCAGGCCCTGCATGACGGCCTTGGTGTTGAGGACGATCTCATCCTGGCTCAGGCGCTCCAGGGCTTCTTCACGTGGATACACCATGGTGGACATTGCCTGGCTTCATGCACACTGAGGAAAGAGGAGGAGGAGAGGTTAGGAGAAGGATAGGACGTAAGACGATGTGACCATGAGAGGGTAGAGGGCGTTTCTTTTTCCAATCGCTAAATGGTATTCATCAAGGGAAGGTGTTTCTGCTGAGCATGCATGATCTTTTTGCAGCATTGCCCTGCTTGACATTCATGCATTTTACACACAGATGATAAGGGAGCTGCTCAGTGAAAATACATTCTTCGTCTGAATCTCCACTGGAGGTGGATATGACAAAATGAGAGAGGAAAGGAAGAAGAGGGGAGAGGGGAGAAAGGCAGAGTGGATTAGGAGATAGACAAAAGGACAGGACGAGGTAGATGGGAGGTAAAGAGAGAGGAGACAGGAAGCAGAGCTGAACAGTTAATCTAAATATTATGCAAACTGCAATACTGCCAAGTGCAGACATCCAAATCGCAGGAGCTGCAATTTTTGGATAAAGGTAAAACGCAGTCAAACAATATTACGAATTAATTATTGTGCCACGGAGATGCCCTGGTCTACAAATCATACTCTCCAGACATATGAAAATATGTTTGGTACAGATCCCAGCAAAAATCATTTTAATAGACTTTTGTCAGAAAAAATGAACATTAATATGCAAAAATAATAATTTCTACTAAATTCGTGAATCATATCACTATTGTAATGTTTGGCAGAATAGCTGCAATATGATTTTTTTTTTTTACCATATCATTGAGCCCTAATTAGGGGCAGAAGAGAGGTGAAGAGGAGTTTGAATACAATGCAAATTTATTCTTCCAGGTTTCATTATAATAGTAAAACTGAAACACCACCCAATTCAAGTCAAGACATTAGAACCTATTGTTTAAATAAAACAACCCCTCCTCCAGGGCAGCATTCATAACCAACAATCCCCAGTTCAGTGTGTTGCTGCAGGACAGTTTCATTATCCACATGGGCGCACTTGAGAAATGCCTGGCCGGCACACAAAGTATGAGCACAAGACAAAAACAGCACTAAAAATAAATACACTGAACAGGATAATGCTGAAAACACTAACGACATGACTCAGTAAATGTTCCTTAAATGCCTGCTGTCCACATAACCTGGTACCAATTAACTGCAGGCCAATGATAGCAGTGTGCCTCAGTGTCCAAGTCAGTGTTGTACTGAAACTAATGTTGACTGCAACAATTTTATTTTTTTTATTTTACTAGGTCAACAAGATACTAAGCTTATTACATGCAGCACTGATAAAATCTATTATTTATTCATCCATCAAACTATTAGCTTGACTTGCTTTCAGTTTTTATTTGTTTAATATGATTACCTGCATAGATGGGGGGTAATAATGAATATTAGTAATCTACATAAACTACAACCTCTTCTGTCTCTGCAATTTTGAAGAAATTGGCCCCCCAAAAAAAAAAAAGTTTCCTCATTACTCCTTGGGTGATATGCCCCGTGTGTGGGAACGATGCCAGTAGAAGACAGATAGAGAGAACACACACACAAAGAGAATTGATTATATGGATTCAAAGGTTGTTGAGATGGCTCAAAGGCAAATCCTGAAGCAGCAGCTACTGGGGTCTAATAGAGCCAATTAATATGAGATGCCATCACTCTCCTGGAGGTAAATCTCACTCTCAGGCTCAATTAATAATGTAGACCAATTAGTACGGAAGAGGAGGACAGCCAATGGATGTGAGGGAGGGTCCCAAAGAGGGCAACCAATCAATTAAAAGGGGGAAATATAGGGAGAAACTTGATTCGTTTATTCTGTTTTGTTTGATGATTTTTAAACCATCATGCTGCTCCTGAATCAATATTTTGTCCTTATTTTAGACATATATTTTATTCAAAATGGAAATTGATGTCATTTTGAATACAACAGATGTTGGCATTGCCTGTTCAAACAAATATTTCCTTGGTCTCTGATATAGCATCATGAGAATCAATTTCTATCTATATCACAGTGATAAATGTTAACAGTTCAATGTAAATTTGACTTAGGTGCTCGTGATACCTGTCTTTGGAATATGATTCAGCTGTTTTCCATAGTCCAGGATTTTATGTAATCCAAAATCACACAATATTGTAATATCTAATAATTTCAGAATTCCGAATCATATGGAATCGGCAGCCAAGTATGGTGAATCGTATCATATCAGGATGCCCCTGCAAAGTCCCATGCCTTATAAATTGTAAATAGCCTATTACAGCATTTGCTGGCATGAATTTAAAAATCTGACAACATGGAAAGTGAGTGCCAGAAAAGTAATTGCTAGATATTGTCATAGCTGAGAAATTTCAGTTCTAAAATTATGCCAATTCACTGGGGCTTGGCCTGACTGGTGTTCACTATTAATACAAACCAGGTGATCCCACTGATATCATGTTTTTTTGTTGTTGTTTTTTCCCCAGAGGAGAGGTTTGGTTTCATTCATGCAGCCACTTTTCACCCATTTCTACAAGCCAGAGGTCTTAATATTGACGGGGCTGTAATTGAAACCATTGCAGCAGCAGCAGCAGGAGCACACAAGAGCCAATTGTGCAACATCGTGACTTTCTCCTCTCCTGCTTTGATCGTGGACGCGCACCTGTTCTCCTCTGCCGCTCGCCCCCAACCCCCCTC
>OMLB01039195.1:6328-21501 GCA_900302555.1 Myripristis jacobus | reverse complement strand
AGGGTGCCCATTTATTTCTCCTCTCTGTCACAACAGTTTGCTTTCTCCAACCGTGAATCAAAATATAACGTCATTTATAACTTGCATAAAGCAGTATTATTTTCTTTGCACGTTTAAAATGCACACATTATTGGATGTAATGACTATTATTATCACTGCAATTATTTTAAATGAGAACATGAATGCTTTTCTGCATATGTTCATGTCAGAAAATGACTCTCACTGCACTTTTATTTTGCATTTGAAATAGTCTCTGTTTCTTTCATTTGGTCAAACATTTAGATTTCTTGTTTTTTTGCAGCCATTTTCAGATTTCAGATTTCATTTTTAAGAGTAGTCGTTTGCATGTTTTTGTGTGTTTTTTGCACAGTCATTTTAAGCTTTAAAGATACTGAATACGGCCCAAAATATAAGTTATCATCAACTTCAGGTACAGAAAAAATGTCAGGGGTTTGTTTAGATCTTAAGAAAAACACACATCAAACAAACCCTCGTCCAGATCAAAGCAGAAAAAAAATGTGACTCCGTGCAGCTATTTACCGTTCACACTGATTAGGAAACATTAGATCCACGTCGGGGGAAAGAAATGAGAATTTGGACACATCAGTTACAGTGTGAACGCAGCCTGTGAGTGTGTGTGTGTGCACTTGTGTCCACATGCACACACACAAGCCTTTCTCTCTCTCTCTCTCTCTCTCTCTCTCTCCCCCTCTCTCTCCTCTCTCTCTCTCTCTCTGTCTTTACTCGGGGTGTCACAGAGAGGGGTTCTCAATGCGAGGCACTTTCTTCCGCTGGGCAGACAAAGCGCTCCCTGTTCACAGCCTCTTAGCAGCCACTTCACACGCAGCACAAGGTGGAAGCCCCGCCATCCACGCTATTCTCCCATCAACCTTCCGCCTCAGTGCTGCAGGAGAGACCCCGCCACCGAATGGCAATGACAGCAAGGGAGGGGGAACACACCAAACGATACCTGTACAGCACACACACACACACACACATTTGTGCATGCAGACACACACACAGATTCATGCGCACTTTTCCTTTAAACACTGATATTGCAGCAAGACCTTGACAGCCACTGAATACCAATAAGCCATTCGAGCAGAGAGAGCATCCTGAACCCACCGACACAAAACTGCTAAAAGCTTTACCAGTGCTCTTAATGAAAACACCAAGAGAAAAACAACAACAACAACAACAAAACTGCAGTGTACATCTGTGCTAACAAAAAATAACACAGCTATCGTAATATTTTTTTTGCAATACAGTAACCATTTCTAGCCCTTTCCATATGGTGTTAGCCAATTTATTTATTTATCAAAATATGTATTTCAAGCTTTATTTACATTTTCAGTCAATTCTGCAGTATTGTGATACAAATCATCATCATATCTTGATATGTGCTGTATTGTTAAGTAGGCTGAGCAATGTCGATTTCATATCAGTGCTGTGATTTTGTGATCTTGGGATTTGTAATATGATACAATATGCCATAAAAGTAGTTTTATCCTGGTTTAAAAGGCTGCATTGCTGCTTCTATAGCTGCTCTATTATTTGCCTCTACCTGCTGGATCATCATCATTGTTTGCCGAAATCTCTCGTGTGTAAATATCTTATGAAAACACGAATAATCATCCCTTCAAGTCCTTGGCAATACCCAACCCTATGCAGAAGTTCAAACTGTTACGGGACATTTCAGGATGTAAAACACACACACACACACACACACTTGTGACTGTACAGACTGAACACAAGTGTGCATGACGTTTGATCATATTGCCCACAACACTGCAGCCCGGCGTGTGTGCACAAAACACAGGATGTGCCGCGTTACAGTACAGTACACTTGACATCCAGCTCAGGAAGATGCACCAATTTCCAGGATGCCGCTCGGCGGACACACCCCGGCCGGGCCGAAACCCGCCTGGCTGTGGTCAGACCGCGGCGGACGGCCCTGACGCCAGGCCATGTCTCGCCACACGCTGACTGACACACCAGCGGAAGGGAGCCGGATCATCAAGCCGCACGGAGCGTCGGGCACGGACGGGCACAGGCGTGACACAAAAAACCGAGGGTTTAAGGGGAAGAAAGGAGTGTGGGCAGAAGTGGAAGAGCTGGCTAAGAATGCGTGAAAAGCAAAGTGGGAAAGTCTGAGGAGAGTCATACCTCAGGAAAGTATATATTTTTTTTGTCTTAATGATATTCTCCTGGTTGGATACACAGATTTCCTATCCTTTCTCACATGCACACACTATTCAAAGAAAAAAAAATTGGAAAAAAAAGCATACAAGCTGGAGGGTTTCCTCTCCATTTCCCATTCAGCAAAAAAGCAGGCTGCTACTCTTGGCTCCAGGGCTGACGCTAATCTCATATCCAGGAGCACGGGGGCGATCTGGGGGCAGCTTGATAATGATCCACCTCTAAACAGGACAGCAGAGAGCCATAAAACACACCCACAACCTGGAAGCCCCTTAATTATTAACACAGAGAGTATGCTTCATTATGGCACGCACATAAGGGGCCCTTGTCTCGCTTCCTCACACAAAAAAAAACAACTGCACAGTGCTGGAGACGCCACGAACGAGGGGGGAACATTATTAGGCTTATTTTCTGGTTTCCAAAGTTATCAGTGCATTGCTGCCAACCATGGGGATAAATCATTCAAAGCTTCCCAGCTGTCCAGAGGGGGAGACGAGTTATTCTAATTAGAGAAAGATGAAGTTGTTTAAGATGAGGGGGGAATCAAAGAGCAGCATGTTCTTCATGTTGCTGTGATAATTACCAGCCAGTGGGAGACTGGTTTCTAATTTGAAAGTTTTGCCCTAGATTGACTCTTGTTTTTTTTTCCCCCCTCGATTCTTCAAACAAAAAGACAGGAACCGAACGGAGAGAAAACACAACCCTTTATTGACTGCTCTCGACCTGACGTGACCCCGTCGAGCCTCTTGCAGTCGTCTCCACATCGTCATGGCTACCGGGAGGCGCACGGGCCGCAGACGGAGGAATTTCCCAAGTGCAAGACAGGAGTCGGTGAATAGCGCTCGCTCTGTGAGACAGCAGTCAGGCCGCGCGGTGTGCAGTATGTGGCGCGGCTGACCTTTACAGTGCGGCACGGGCTGTCTTCGCCGATATTCAACCCCATGTTGAACCGCGCTTCATATGCTTGTCTGAAAGTGTCCCGGAGCGTTGCCATGGAGACTGAGACAGGCAGCGGCGTCATGGTGACCTCGGTTTCGGCTGAAAGCCATCTGTCAGAACAGTGGCTCAAAATCTGCCTTTTTGGGGTGTATTTTTCTTGTGTGTGTGTTTCTCTCTCTCTCTCTCTCTCCCCCTCTCATGACTTTCCCAGAATTTCCTAACTTGTCATCATCCATCTTCCGTTTTCTCATGCTTTTCAGCGAGATTTTCTGATTTGCTGGATGGCTCTCTCTGTCTCTTTTCTCTTTTCCTGTCTCTCTCTCTCTCAAGCCCTCAAGTCTCACCAGTCCTCTTTCTCTCCATTAGTCTGAAAAAAAATCTGACCTTCAGTGTCCCTGCAGAGAATTTCAGGCATTCTTTGCACGGGACTGTCAGAAGAAACACAGCAAGGGCGGGAAACAACAAAATTCAAAAAAATACACCTCCACACATACACCCAATCACTCTGTTACCACATAAAAGAAATCGTCATCTGTCGAGCCCTGACTTGTCAACGACTGAACGTAACCTGCATGCCGATCTTTAGCATGTTACGCATCTTAAAGCTCCGGCAAACGCCGCCCACTTCTAATCTATGAGGTGCCACATGCCTCCAGGCCTCGGTTTGATTCGTCTGAGCTCTTAATGACTTCATTGGATGAGCGGCTGGATTTACCTGCGCACAGCTGAGGCCTCGCGCTAAAGACACACAGTCAGGACACACACACACACACACAGTCAGGACACACACACACACAGTCAGGACACACACACACACACAGTCAGGACACACACACACAGGCCTGAGTGACACCTAAAATTGTGAAGGCTGCTTGTGTACGCGCACGTGTTGGGGAGATTTTCCATTCCCACTCGTAATAATCACTGATTACCTACAAAATCGAAATATTTAAATTCATTTGGAACATCCAGACTAATAATTGATCAAAAATATCTAACAGAATAATAAATATGATTATTTCAGGTAGGGATGTATGATAATATCAGCATGATATCACTATTGACTGGCTTTAAAATTAAATATTGGCATTGCCCCAAATTATTTTTTTTTCCCGATATGACAGTCCAATAAAATGATGCTTTAATTATGCCTAAATGCTCAATGCTCGACGGCCACTATAAAGGAAATGCAAGGAAATTGCTGTACAATGCACTTACTTTCACATCGTCCCTGTGGACACAGATTATATTTTATTTATTTGTTTTGCAACTTGTCAAATAGGTCAAATGTGCTCTTGTTGTTGACTGTCTGAGGGAGAGCATCAGCTAAGCCAGTTTTGTTTGGAAGAAAATGTTACATAAAAATAAATATGTCACATTTACATAACCTAAATTGACGTAGTTTTCTTATTATGCTGTGTGAATGTGTACATTTTGAAAAGCAATGCATTTTATGTCTGGAACAGCCATAATGATGTGTCATTTTTCCACGACAGGAGAGAGCCGATGTTCTCTGCATTTCGGTGGGGAAAAAAAACACATCTGTGAATTTATCAGCATCGGCAATCAGCTGAAAGAAATGGAAAATATTGACATATTGGAAATCGTCGGCATCGATAATCTCAGCCGTAACTGTGCAGCCTGTGTGAGACGGTCACTAGACTAATGGTGGCGAGCATAAAAATAACGGTTTTGCGATGTATTTGAATGTGTGTGTGTGTGTGTGTGTGTGTCCGAAGAGAAGAAGAGCACATAAGACGGGCAGACAGAGCGCCAGTCATTCACCCATAAACCAATAAAGACTGCACAGTTCCTGCAGAAGGCCTCGCTGTGCGACAGAAAATAAAAGTGTTTGTGTGGAAGCAAAAAGAGAAGTGGCAAATGCGGGACACCATTCTGCACAGCTGTACGGTCCGCAGGGTGTGTGTGTGTGTGTTTGCGTGTGCATGAATCTTGGGCGTGTGTGTGTGTGTGTGTGTCTTCCTGACCTGGGAGATGTGGTTGATGGAGGACTCCATGCGCCGCAGCTGCGAGGCCTGGATGTCCAGCAGCTGCAGCACGTTGTTGGCTAAGGCATTGATCTGGTAGGCCACGCTGGCCAGGGACTGGGTGGTGTAGGCTTTGGTCTCCTCGAGAGCTTTCCTCTTGTCCTGCGCCTGTGCACAAAGAAGAAAAAAAAACGATAGAGAGAGAGAGAGAGAGAGAGACGGAAGAGGAGCCCGGTTAGTATGTCAACATCACATTCTCCACGAATCCACCCATCTTCGAGGTCGGGGTCACGGTGGAAACCAGCCAAGACATCAATTTCCAACAATCTCGCGCTCCCCGGACACTGAGGAGAGGAGTACCAGACGATGTAATGCACCATCCAGCGGCCATATTGGAGGTCCTCGGCCCTTGAACAGTGTTTGTGAACAGCTGACCGCGTTTCTAAGCAGAAGGCCTGCCCATCTTAACAGAAATACAAACACTTGATTCGTTTCTGTGCTGTTTTCAACTAAGAACTGACAAATTTGACCGATGTAAACAATCATTTAGGTAACGCCAGCTTGTTGACCATCCTGTTGTAAACGTCTGACGTACGTGACGGCAGCATTAGTGCCGGCTGGTAACTGCTTCGTGAAATGAGCCTCCGGGCCAATTGGCAAGACGACAAACCCAAAAACCTGTTTGCTGAGGGTAACTGGGTTGACTCAGTTAGCGGTTGTAGCTTGTTGTAGCCTGACTCAGCCTACAGCTCTGTAGCGCTCTGGAGCCGAAAGCAGAGGCTAAAGCAGAGTTTAGTAGTAACCTATATCTGGCAGCAAGCACACTTCCACCCCCAACAATCGTTTCCAGGCACTTCACTTTTTTTCTCGCCTCTGCTATTTACTGATTCATGACCAGTTCTCCAATGGACGTCCATGAGGGCTGCACGCATGAGTGGTGGGAGATTTGCGACACCAAGGCAAGCCTATGCAGATGCTACGGTGGCTGTGTTTTAACCCATGGGCTTGTCCTGTTGCTTCCCGAAGTCACACAGTTCGTTTCTGCACTCCTGATCCATGACCACTGGATTTAAATGGCGATGCACTCACTCTGATGAAGACATACAGCAAACAAACGGTGGTTGTGACGTGATCTCTGGAGCCACCTCACATCAAAACGAGCTTTAAGAGGAGCGGCGAGGGCGAACCGGGCTCCGAACTGAGCCCCGGTGTTTGATCTCGGTTTGGCCCCGGCCCCACGCGGTTCACCCTTAAAGTAGAGTCCAAAGAGCAGTGCCTGGAGGAGAGACACTGGGCTTTGATAACAGGCAGCTGTAGCAGAGGGGTGGGTGGAGGTGTGGGCGGCGGTGGCGATGGAGGAGGGGATGATGGGAAGGGGGGGGTTGAGCACGAGTATACGACGAGTCAATAACAACCACCACGAGGGGAGAGGAAGAGACGGAGACAAAAGCAGAAAAGAGGAATGAAAACAGAGCATCGAGCGATAGGAACGAGGAGAGGACAGATGGAGAAAATCGAAACATGAGGCGTGTTGTCGGGGAGGAGACGCAGCCCGTCGCGCTACACGATGTTGCGTCCGGTCGCCAATTCGCTGGCTCGGACCCGAAGCGCCGTTTTGCTAGACCGGGTTCGCCCTCGGCTGACAGGAGGTGACGGCGCGCGCGGTGTTTCTTTTAGCTGGAATCAGAGCAGCAGATGTGTCGTGCGATAACAGCTTCAGGAAGGAGGAGAGATTCCTCCAGAGGGCCCAGAGCAAAAGGCCATCTGTTGAAAGCACACGCTCACTCATGCACACACACAAACACCTACTATTGACACTGCAATATGCAATGTGACAGACGGCATTTCGGCAAGGTTCATCAATAAAATATAAAAATCCTGATGTTGCAGGTGCTTGCAATTTTCTCCTTGCAGGTAAACAGTATTGCAGACACATTCCCAAACAACATATCCCTGCAAATGCGCAGACCTGCACAGTCCAAGTCAGTGAAAATGTTTTATTTCTTTTTGAGAAATTTTGAGCATTTGCATTCTAATTTGTCCTCCCCTGTTCAAGATCCAAATAAATTCAGTGAAAGCTCTGCTCCAAAACACTGCGATTCATTTTGCAATCACATTATTCAGAAAACAATGTCGTAAAAAAATGGTTTTGTTAACATCTCGCAGCTGTGCTGTGCATACAAAAACACTAAAACTGATGCTGCAACACACACACGGCAGACACAGTGTGAGAGCTTGGCAATACCAATGCACGGCTTAAAGATGCAGTTTTTCTCCCACACACACACACACACACACACACACTGGCGTATTCCTTCATGGTAGTGCATGCATACTCCAGTAAAACGTGAATATTTTGTTTAAAGTCTGAGTTCTTCAGTAACTTTGCACAATTTTGTATATCCAGTTTTGCAATATTGCTGCTTATCATTCATCTCTTGTTTGCAAATGCTTATTTTATTCAAATGCTTCCCTTTTAATAAAACCACAATGAGCAAATACTGTCTTGCAGCAACCGAGGTGTGAGGTGATAAGCCTGTTTTAAGAGGAACATTTCTAAAACCGGCCAGGCTTTAACATTTGTGCGGCAAAGAATCATCTTATTAACAGTCAACCCCTCTATTAAGACGGGTTTTTTTCTGTTTCTTCTCTCCCTGGTGACACAGCAGCTTCAAATACAATTAAGTCGGATTAAGTTGTCAAAAACCTGATCGACTGGACGGAGAGAGAAAGGCGGAGTGTGCCTGAGGTTCTGCTGCTCATCTTAGCCTCGTGTTTTCCTTCCCCTATACAGCACGGCGGCTTCTTCACGTTTAAAGCTCTGTCTGTTCTCCCAGTTCAACAGCAGCAACGCCTTTGCCTCATACGAAACAACAGAGGAACAAAAACAACTGACTTATAAGTCCCTTAAAAATGTCCCCAAAAAAAAGTTCAATGGGGGATTTAGCTTTGTGCATATTAGAAGGAAATGAGGGTTTTTTTTCTGGGTAAACTGATCTGAACTCTGCCTCCGCTGCTGAAGCTGCGATGCGAGGTCAGCAGTGGGCGTTGAGGAGACAGATGTGACACTTAATTGCATTGCCAGTGCCGACATCTCAGAGCCGCCTGCTCCGGTTACCGGCCCCCCTCGTCCCCTCCACTTGTTCGCGCATCAGAGGCCGAGCGACCACATCGTCTCAGCTAACCAGATTTGTTGCTCCGTTTCCCGGGAATCGCTGCCTGCCATGACATCCATCTTCACAAACAGCTTGATAAAGCATCTGAAGTAGACGAGATATTCGGAGGAGAAGGCAGTGCAAAGAGCGCTTTGACTGAAGGACATTCCCTGAGAGAGGAAGAGAGTGTTTGTTTGCTCAGTGCGAGGGTAAATAACGCAGCAGTGGAGGGTTGAGTGTACTGTGCCACAGCAGGGGATGCAGAAAACAAGGTGAGTTCCCAGAGAGCTGGAGAGCTCCTGGGGGCACTTTATCTCATATTTCCAGGCTGAGTAATGACAGAGTAAAAGAGACTACAGAATATACAAGCAGTGGTAGACAGACTGTCAGCAACTCAGCTGGCTTTAAAACAAGGAGCACAGAGGAATCCACAGTCTGCACTCTTGCAATAAACTTTCAGCCGGGAGCTGAGGCAAGCCAAATTTGATTACAGCAAAAAAAAAAAAAAAAACAAGAGCAGCAGAATATGCTTATGTCCTCTATTTAGGTTAAAAAATGATCCAAAAGGCAAACATATTTTAAAAGATTAAAAGATACAAATATCTAAGATGCTGTATATATGCTATGGGCCAAGAAATCTGGGACAGAGATGGGAGTGGCAGGCACTCGCATGGGTTGGTTTCCTGGGAAGGGTGAGATCAGCAAAAAGAAGCTATATGAAAAAGCTAAGAGGCACTGAACTGGATAAATACTTCCACCACTTCACCCAGCCAGTCTGGCAAGATAAGTGACAGCAGCCTCCGTGGAAGGGGAATCATGTAGCTTCAAAGTGGGTGTGTTGCAGGGCTTTGCTGTCGAGCCCGATGGCTGCTTTGAGGCGGGAGGCGGGAGGAAGGAAAAGTCCAGACTTCCTCCCTGAGGACAGAAACTGTTCAGGGGTCAGGAGCGGTGTACAGCCTGCCTCCTAAATCTCTGCCGCCCCTCCACCCAGCTGCCCCCGCCCTCTGGACAGAAGTAGGAAATGGACAAAATGAGTTGCCCTCCTGTTCTGACTCGGACATGACTAACAGAAAAGAGGAAACCCAGACAAATGCCACAATCAAAACCCTTGAATCATCCGTTTTAAATGCCCAGTTTGGAGCACAACCAAAAAAACTACAAATTCTTACGATACTGTTCGCCCAATGCTGAACAAGTATGAACATCTTGGAGTCCAAAACCACACAATACAGTGCCGCTACTGTGAAACGTACAACTGGATTTCCACAGCTGACAAGCAGATTTGCATGTATGTGCTTCCACTTGTCCGGAGGGGAAATGCGCTCAGAGAGAGAGAGAGAGAGAGAGAGAGAGAGGGAGAGAACCGATCCAAGAATGTCTGGAATTCCTCAACATGTCACACATCTTGAAACTTTCAAGTGCTGCTGAAGAGTCCTGTCACAGGCCGCAAGACTCTAGGATGGCCGGAAAAAATAAACACGGGCGTGACTACTATCCCGGAATCTGTTATCCTGCACTGTTTTCCAGGTCGGAGAAGAAAAGCTTTCTCGCAGCAGATCAACAGGACCCTGACTGGCTCGCGGCGTCTCTGGACACCGGAGGCGAAACTCTCAGAGAGGGCGCCTCGGCGGGAACGAAAGCTAACGTGAGAAAGCGTAGTCGAGATCGTTTGATTGAGCAGTTAAAACCCTGCCCAGGTGAATGACTGTAAATCCAATTGAAAAGGTAATAGAGCTCACAAGGCACTTTGCTCCGTGTGATGTATCGACCGCTGATTACCGTAGACTGGATGGGGTGAGATAAGTGAGACAGGAGGCAACCGAGGGCCCGTGCTTTGTGGGCTGTTGTATCGATGTGGCTGTCGGAGATCCATCGCCTGATTGGGCGTAAGGTAAAGCCAATGGACGGGAGATTACAAGAAAGACATGTCCGGCATTTTTCAGCCTTGTACGGATCTAACCAATCATGTTCAAAGCCTCCCCCAACCATTTATCTCCTTCTGCTACAGTCCACTGTTGTGTATCTATTATTAATGGTAAAACCCAATCGTCGCTCTCTTTGATTTAGAGAGGAGCTCGTCGATACAGCTATGCTTTAATCAGGCCGCCTTACCTCGCGATGCTTCCTGGCTCGAATGAAGTAAAAAAAAGCGTTGACTATTTCCCTTGCAAAAATGAGAATGTATTGATGTCTTCCTACACAGAATTTGATCAGAACTCACCGGCTGAATCTGATTATCCTAAAAGGTAATGCACTCATGAGGCGTTCAATGTCCTCGTACACCACCGTCTGTTGAGGGACTATCGATAGAAGATCTTCAGCATAACCTAGAAATTACTTATCGACCCATTTCATTGACGGGAACTCCCAGGGTGTTCATCTGCAATCCAGGCGCATTTGCTGCCATTTTGTTGGATGTTAGACCAGGATGACACCAAGACGGGGAGCTGAAGGTGAGTTAAATATAGCAGATCAAGCCAAGGAGAAAGAAGTCCGCTTGCAGAACACATCAACCTTAAAACGATGCCCTTGTGCTGAGAGACGGCTCCGCTCATCAACCTTTCGGTTCCTCGATGAAGGAGAGTCAAAGCACCTCTAGAAGTATTTAACTGCGAAACTGAGCACCAGAGGAAGCCATGTGAGAGACAGACAGGGTAGTGAAAGCGACAGCGGGACGTGTCTCGAACCAAGGGGGACAAGACTCCTTCAAACCTTGAACCAAGTCCTGGCCCTTTCAAACCCGGGCGGTACGACAGGTGAATTCTTAATTTCTCCTCCTCCGCCGGGGCAGATGGAGGCTGACTGAAAGGCCAGAAGGTCCACCTGACCTTGAAGAACTGCCAAAGCGCAATTAAAAATTCCATCAGTATGTCAGCGAAGGCACACAAAGGGGAAGCTCACACACACGGCGGAAACTCATTAAGCCTTTCTTAGATCGCGCTTGTGTTGGTTAGACCGGATCGAAAGTTGCAGTTCTGCGGTTTAGTCAACAACCTGTGACCGCTAATTTTAAAAAAAACAAAAAAAACAACCTACTAATCATGTGTTATTCCTCAGAGAATCTCACTTTCACTCAACTTTCTCTCTCCTCAGCGTTAGAGGAGCTCTCTTCCCTGTTTAGTGGGTCACTGCAACATGAAGGCATTTTGATGGATTCTTCACGCTGGTCCTAAGCACATAAAATGGCCTTTTTGCTGCTATTTTGAAAATAAGTGCTAAAGAGGGAACCCGACTGCATGTTACATAGGAGGCTCAGTTTTCCAGAGGTACTTGGCGCTTATTTTAAAAGAAAACTTTAATCTTACATTTAGGGCTTGTCTATTCCTCTTTGAATCATCAGTGTATAAAAAGTTAAATAATGACAAATGCTCAAACTTTGCACAGTAATTATTTTATAGACAAAAACGAGAAAGAAAGGCAAGCAACTCTGCATTTGTAAAGCTGTGATCGCCATGTTTAGTATTTTTAATTAATAAATGACAATAAAAATAAATGTGTTATCAAACTCAGACTCAGTTTACTTTGTATGGATCGGTAAATTGAGTGGTTGTTTCGGTGCTACTTTAACTCGCTGATGGTGGCTGTTCTTCTATTTGTCGGGTGAGCACTGAGCTCAACCTGCTGTTCCTTGTGGTATAATCTGTCACACTTACTCAAAATAAAAAGGTCACACTCATTAAGTCTTGCTCTTTCATATTACCTCACCATGTGCAGGGAAAGATGCGGTAACCTAACCCTATTTTGCATAAGATTCTCCCATGTCCACACACTGATTTCTGAGCCGGTTTGTAGTGGATCGGTCCGGCAGTCTGGACCAAACCAAACCTCGTCAGCTGAGGGGGGAGTGACAGGTGGTTGAAAGGATGAATGAGCTCGGCTGGTAGCCGGAGAGCCGCCAAGCTCTCCATGCTGGGAGAGAAACCAGGCCACTCCTCAGACAGAGGGAGCGAGAGAAAGAGGAGCAAGAAAAGAGGACTCGGTAATCCATGGAGACAGAGCGGTGTGAAAAACGGCATATTTATCACCTTCAGGCAAGCCTGGCTCTGATCCAGGGGAAAACTCACATTACTTCTGCAGGAGAACCACATGGGACAGGTACACCAAGGTTATATGACCAATGACATAAAAAGGTCACCTAATTTTTTTTTTCTCCCCCCCTTTGTGTGAGAGTCCAAGATGACAGCAGAGACCTTCCTATCAGATGTGATGCCACCTGCACGGGGCGACGGTAAAGCAGCCCGCATTCATGAAGCCTCTCAAAGTGCCAATTTAGCAGCGCTCAAAATCTGCCTTGTCACTCGGTTCAGATTCAAAAAACCACGAGCGGGCATCATGGCGGCATGCAAAGTCACATGCAATGAGCTTGCAATAGTGAATCTAGCTCGCGGCCTTTGTCATGTGTCATGCCTCTCCTGTTTTCCTTCTCTTTTTTTTTTACTGTGTGGTGTTTTTAATAAAGCAGAAATATGATCAACAACACAAACTCAGTGCTGCAAGTACACATATAGCACAAAAAGGCCCATGTATTACTACAGGAAACAGACTATATGGTGATTCAACAGTTACATATTTGTTGCATCTTTGCATCTGACCACTGTTGATCCCTACTTATGCTATACTGTTTAATAAATGGATTTACAGACCAGTTTTACAGATTTGTATTGACTTCTACGTTTTATGTACCCTTGTATTTCTTTTACTGTCCTTATTGTCTGTGGGTCTTCTATTGTTTTCACTGTACCTTGCTGCGAGCTGAACTTCCCCTTGTGGGACAATAAATGACAGGACTGAGCCGGCCGTCAGCTGTTTTCTACACCTACATCAGTCTGGCCTGCCAACATGGCCAGGTGGCCCACGGTGCATATGCGCCCTTGTCTATAGCCGCTGTGATTTTCGCAGAGGTTAAACAAACATGGTGCTGACTTGCATCCTTGAGAGGATACGGTCATGGGCAGAAAGAGGGAGCCAGATTCTCATGTGCTTTTTTTTTTTTGCAAACGTGTAGGGTGAGAAAATTCACTCTGAGCGAGAAACCTCTTTCCACCCAGTGCCTATATAACACTTAAGGTGAAACTACAAATCAAATTTCCAAGATTCACAACACGACAATAACGAAAATCCCTCCCAGCACACACTCCTTTACTCAAAAACTTTGCATTAAACATGAACTAAACCAAAACTTCACGCCTATATTTCAGGTATTTAAAGCTATACGCCACATTGGAATAAACACACTGAGGCACAACACGGGCCTGCAGCCTTCAAGCAGAAAACAAAGAAGCCCAACTAAATACGGACTTCAAATTAGAGGCGCTGTATGAAATAACCCGCCGGATCACGAGCTCTCATTTTGATTTACAGTCCAGTAAGCATGACTGCAACTTTTTGGTGTTTAGGGATTTATACATGCAGGCAACGGCTACATTAGAATTAAAAACACTGCGCTGGAGTGTGAGGGATCATGTTGGATCTATGCCACCAATATCAAAAACACTAATACTGGGATCATTTTCCAAGTTGTGATATTGACTTGGAACCTACTTATTGATTCTTGTGACATCTCTGTTTACCATTAAGGATCATTTTTGGGAGTAGCCCTATTAAGGCACTGGTAAGCTACTTGTGAGGCGTTTCCAGATAGGCAGTGTTACATGTTTTGAGTCTGACCTGTCGCCTTGTCTCACTTCAAAATGCTCCGCCGGGACAGACAAAACTCACTATTATCAGAGAGAAAAGTGGGCCAGTGAATGATGTGTGCTGCTTTAACCATCTGCTTGTGCCCGGTGAGCTGCAGAGCTGCACGAAGGTCGACACACTCGCAACACCGAGGCCACGGAGAGAAACAGAAAGAGAGAGAGAGAGAGAGAGAAAAGGGGGATGGAAATGTGAGGCAAGAGAGCTGGAAGTACAAGCTGATTCAAGCTGAGGCATGTTGCTATGTATGCGGTGCAGTCTGCAGCTTGGCCGTGTGTGTGTCTCTCTGTTAGAGGGAGAGAGCGTGCGAGTGTGTGTGAGTGTGTGTGTGTCTACAGACAGAGAGAAGCCTCATGAAAAGTGCACTTTTTTCCCCTCCGCCGCTCGCTTCACACAGAGCTTGCAGCGTGCACCGCAGAGCTTAAAATCCTGCGTTTTGTGTCAACACGATAAACAGGGCGCTTTGCAGGAGAGCCAGGGCAAAGTCACGACTCGGTTCGAGGCAGGATACGGCGGTTTTGAACGGCATCGTGTAGGGATTGGGCGGATATCGGCCCTGAATTAAATATCAGATATCAGCTCGTCAATACGGTCAACCTCCAGGGTGGCAGAGGATTCTCCCGGACCAAAGATAAATACAAAAAAAAGTCTATTTTCTCTTCTTTTTGTTTTTGCATATCAATTTAGCCAAGCCTCTTGAGAAAATTTGATTAGTCTAAATTGCAGATTTGGGGATTTTAATAGTCCAAATGCTGTTTTCAGGCTTTTCCACCACACCAAGAATGGAAATCTTAGGGTGAAACACCGAATCTTTAATGTTTTTGCCATGAAAAGGTCAAATATTTAAAGATACCCAATATCACAAGAAAATATTGGCGACTGGCAATTGCTGGCCTGGCTTAACAACATCAGCATCCGCTTTCAAAAACCTATGCTAACATTATAACACTATATCAAAGCTGCAGCTAATAATATTTTCATCGTCAATTGATCTGGTGATTGTTTTGCATAACAGTTTAGTCTATAAAAGTGCCAAAAAATAATGAAAACTGCTGATGGGAAGCTATCAGAGCCCAAAGTGATGTCTTCAAATTGCTTCATAAGTCTGAGCAGCAGCCCAAAAAAAAAAAAAAGTATTAATTTTATAATGATAGGAGAAAAGGAAGACACTCTAAGCATCTTAGTGAGGCTGGAATCG
>OMLB01039184.1:0-10731 GCA_900302555.1 Myripristis jacobus | reverse complement strand
GTGTGTATGTTTGGGGTACAGTTACATGTGGGAATGTGTACCTATGTGCGAGCTTGTGTGTGTGTGTGTGTGTGTGTGTGTGTGTGTGTGTGTGTGAGAGACAGAGAGAGAGAGAGAGAGAGAGAGAGAGAGGGCTGAGGCTGGCACCAGGCATCCATTCTGACTTAATGAATCTGTCCTGTAATGATGATGGCATTTTACTCATCAGTCATTCACATTCCATTAAACATTATCATAATAATACAAACTTTATTAATCCCTGCAGGGAAATGTCTTCATCCCCCCCACCCACCTAAACCCAAACACACACACACACACACACACAGGGAGGTCAGAGGTCAAGGTCTTTTTTGGCCTTTTCTGGAGCTGGAAGGAATCCCATGTCTTGCTCAAGGACACGTCAGCGCCCTGCATCTCCTCAATGTGATGCTAACCGAGTAGCTGTGTGTGATTCATGCTGCGTTGCTCAGAGTTCAAGGACCCTGCAACAGCAACATTTACGGCTCCGTTTAGGGTACTCTGTAGAGGCTACAGCTCAACGTCTCTGTGTATTTTCACACACATCTGCTGACTGTCTGGAGACGGTCACACTGTTCGCATCACCTCAGCCAACCATAACAGTTTCTACAGCTGCTCTTTAAACTAAGATCCCTTGTTCTGGTTTCCACACTTCTGGTGCACATGACTCCGTCTGTGGGTTCACACCTTTCTTCATTCCCCGTCGTCCTGCAGTGTCTCCGCTCAGCTCTTCAGGAAGCGAGAAAAACACCACTGTAATCCATTATAGATGCCTCGCTTCCAGGGTCAAGAGATGTTTTCTGCACGTGACAGGCGGTACTTAATTTCAGATGTAATGTTTCTTTACACCCTCATTATTGGCTGGTATATAGCATGAATGACTATGCTGGTGCACACTTGACATAATTGCAGGCATGCATGTGTTGCATTCTTACACGTGTGTGGTTTTGTGGAGGTGTAGAGATTATTTAGACAATTTGCCGTCTTGCTGCCACGTCCTTGCCCCGCTCCGTTATTAGAAACCTACGAGTGGCCTGTGTGAAGCTCCTACCATCAACATGTCACTGTCCAACCTTTATTGTATCCAGATCCAGACATGCACAAGTATACTATAGCGCACCCTATGACAGCGTTCATACACACACTAAAGACGCAAATTCATGTGAACATCTAGACAACACAGTTCAACAAACAGGCAGAAATGCACATTTACAGTGTACAAATATATTAAATCAATTCAGTTTAGCACTCAGGGCAAGGGCTTCACGTTTTGAAGAGAAATGCATTTGATCCTGATTCAAGCCTTTCAAAGGTCAGAACACTTTTAGCTGAATCCGCCAAGGTCACTGAGCCACAAAATGTTATTTTTCATGCAATGCTGATGGCCATGAACAGAATGTTATAATGGAGGCTGCAGAATGTAAAATCACCAAGGATGGACGCTTGACTAAACATTAAATTCGTTTTGTTTTTTTCTTCCAGTGGGTCTCATTCACTATCTCTAAGAAGTGCAGTAATCTCATCATTACTGTGTACATTAAATAAACAAGCCATAGGGATGGATCCTTGTCTTCCAGTCAAATATAAGCAACATGACAGTGCGCTGCCCTCAGCCTTTGCTTGACTAAAATAACCATCTGCACTGTGCTCTCTGGGACATGTGCAGTGCAATTCACTGCCACTTATTGCTAATTACAAACACGGACACACACAGACACTGACATACACACACATGCTAATCTGGGTCAATGAGCTCGCCACAAGATGTAAGAACATTTCCACTTCACATGCGAACACGTGATGAAATTTATGAGCTACTGTGTGAACAGGTTTGAACTGGCTTCATCGGGCAACAGCGTATTGGTATAACACTGCATGTGCATGTGCATGTGGCGTAGGAGTGTGTGTGGTGCATGTGTACTGGTGAGTAATTGTGGCACTGGTGACATTTGTGAACACTCTATAGGGAAAGGTCAAGGCATTTATTTTCTGTTTCTCTTCTGTGTGTGTGATCTGTGAGCAAACACAGGATTAAAGTGCACTTTAGTGGCGCATATTATACTGTATGTACACTGTATATACTGTGAATGCGAATGAATACACTGTGTGTGTGCAGAAGGTCAGTCGAAGCCAGAACTGTTTAGACTCACTTCAGCTGACCCTAAATTTTGCACAGTGCACCCTGAAAATGATCATCATGATGCATGGCCAAACACAACACAAAGAACGGCCTTAAACATACAAAACAGACTATTTCTGTAAATCAGTCTAAATGATGTGTCTGCCTTCAGTTACACACATCATGTGGATGCCTCCCTATAAAGTCTCATATCCATAACTGAGAGCATTAGTGTGTGTATGTGTGTGCCTATGCGTAGTTGTTGTATTTGAAAAAGTGTGAGATTATGTCAACTTAACCTATGGCATTTCATCACCGAAAAAAAAAATCCTCATACTTACTTGAAACATACTTGCAATATGTTTTAGTGTTAATCTAAGGACAAAGAACTAAGGACCCTCAAGTAGCTGTCCCATGTCTTAACACTCTGCATGTCCAAAGGGAGTCTTAAAAAATGTCTATGGCAGTTCCTTTCTAATTGCTTTGACATTTACTCACTGCTTTTCCCATATCAATAATGTAAGATTATAATTACTCTCCTTTGAAGTCGCTGTTTAAATAATCCAGGGAGGATTGCTCTTGGCATCCCATTTTCAGCTCGGTAAGGAAAATGAGCCGTTGCAAAAAAAATGAATCCTGAATATAGAGGTTGAGGCTGGGAAGAGCGTTTCCTACTGGAGGTAGTTAGTTAGCTTTAATCTCCTCTCGCTGCCTGGAAACGTTGCTCTGCTGTGACTTGGGCTTACAGCGTATTCACATCACAAGGAGGTGAGAGCAGGGACGATCTGGGCTTCATCACAAAGAGCTCCCCCACAGCAGGAGCAATACTGTCACATTACTTCTATTAGGTGCTAGATACTCAGATACTCTGGTACTACACTGTTAAACACCATGAGTGTGTGACGTTCAATGCATTGCAGCAGTGTCTTTATGATGTAGTGTAATAATTTATTCATGACTTGTCTGCTAATTTTCAGTCACTAATTTCCTACATTTCCCAGAATTACTATTAATAGTCACCGGAGAGTTTGTGCTTGAACTTGTTGCATTCTGCTGTGAGTTACAGTGTGAAGGCAGAAAGAGCAACAGGGAGACCTTTTCACAGAGCAGAAGTTGCCAGACAAGTTTCCACGAAAAAAATGTTGGCATTTTGTGTTTCTGCAAACCAAGGATACCTTAAAATGTCATGTTTTCAAGTTTTATGACATAGTATAAACCAAGAGGAAAAAAATGCCTCGTTAGGAGGCAGGGGAAGTGGATGCTGCTTCTGCAAACTGGGCTTCAAACATTTCGTAATGTTAACCATGACCTTTTCTTAACCTTAACCATGATGATAAACATTTTCCTAACCTTAACCAAGAAGTTTTGGTGGCTAACGATGCTAATGAAAGTGGCTAAAGTGGCTAAAGTGGTTAGCGGGCTAACGTCTTTGTTGCAGAAACGTAAAAAGGCAAATTTTATTCTGGTGACTAGTTTGAGGTTGCAAGAGATCCCCTTCAAAACACAACACATCTTATGGCATTATGATCTGTGGAAGCTATTGTCAGTGCAAAAACTGGTATCACTGTTGCTTCTGCAGTGGATTTCTCCCTGTATTATTGTTGAATGTCAGTGCAAAAATGGTGGCTTTAAAAAGAAGCCCTTGCCCTTTGATTCCCAAGGACTGACACCAAAATGTAACACTTGTCGGTGATATTTCAGATTTAGTTGGAGGTTTTTTCTGCTATCACACACTGCTGTAGCTGTGCTGGAAATATCTTGACATTCTGTCATGTTGTTATGAGAGGGAAATGAATAAATAAATGCCACCAAACTACAAAATTGACTCAGAAATGCAAGCTACATTGCCAGTAGCTGTTTTTAAACGCATGCAGTTTTGGGTTGCAATTTTTTTCCTTGAACAAATCAAACTTGTTTGGAACATTTTTTTTTTTTAACCTGAAGAAATGTTATTTATATATGATTTTCATTATGACAGAAATTAGGCTCTATCAGAAAAAAAGATTAAAGATGAATACAATTTTTGTCAAGCTTTTGTCAAGAAGGTGACTCATATTTACAGTCACATCTATTTTACACAAATATTTGATTAATCTAAAGCTGCATTTTGTACTATCTCTCATTAATTGGGTATGTTTCATTTAAGAAGAGACAAACAAGAGGGGTGGAGAGATTTGCGTGACTGTATACATCTACAGTATAGCATCTGGAAACCATTAATCAAAACACACAACGTAACTATTATCTTAGAAAGGACACTTTTTTCTCATTGGACATTAATGAAGAGAAAAGGCCTGATTTCTATGTACTGTACTCCACCATGGTGAGACTTAATGAGCACGCCGGGGCTTGGGTGAGGTCAAAGTTCAGCTGCAGTGCTGCTAAAATGTAGAAGGGCTGTGATGGATGAGCATATGGGACAGTAATATTTCAAGTGTTTGAGAATGCATCGGGATGAGGAATAAAGGAAGATCAAAGTGGTGGTAGGCGACTGAATAAATTATCCATGTGGTTATTTTTGTTGCAAAGACATACTCCTAATGAGGGAATGTGGAATGGCAGCATTAAATAATCATCCCTACTACACGGCTCATCCGACTGTGCACCGCCGCGGCCCCAACTGCAACAACAGCAAAACTATTTCAGAAAATTAGAGCCCTGATAAAGCACGAACTCAGCTGTCGTATGAGTTTACAAGACAAATCTTGACAACAAAGCACTCGAAGGCTCTCCATCTCGGAGCAGACAGCAGTGGAAGAACAGAGAGTGGCTGAGAGAGCGGAGACAGAGCTGTTTTCTGCCCCAGTTCTCTGCCTCCCCGCCACACAGATCCTGTTTGTAGACAAAGAACTCAATATTGTATGAGCTAGCAGGATCAGATCAGAAGTGGGATCTGAGGGAATGTGTCTGACGCTGCGCTGCCCTCCCCTGATCTGCCCATTATAGAATATGTAAATAAACTTGCCCCGAAGCCTGCTGGCTGGCCACACAGCCCTGGGATTGAAGAGCGCTAATTGGGTACATGACAATGATGCTGTAGCGTGTGATGAATGTAAAGACCCTGAAGAAGAATAATGGCATTATTCAAAATCCCACACTGCTTTTTTTGTTTTGTTTGGTTTATTCATAGTGGGTGCATTTTGTGCTTCATTGTTTATTGAAGAGCCACAGTTCATCCAGTTGGTAAATGAGGCATAAACAATTCATGAATCATTAAGCACAAACATTGGACAAGTAATGGTGTCTTATGCCAAAATAAAAGATAAGATATGATATTGGGGGAATTAAAAAAGACAATGATAATGCACTGATGCGGTAGCGATGCCGGAAGGTTGTTGGGAATTTCAAAAGCTCTCAAAGGAGAGGAAAGCAAATCCTCTGTGCTCTTTGGTATTTCTGAATCATGTTGAGGCCGGGGGTCGGGCTTTGGTCAGGTGTCTAAGCATAGGATGAAGACCCTGAGGCGACAGAGCATGTGTGAGTCATATGATCTGGGCTTTTGCTTTCAGAGGCAGACGGACAGACACACTGAACTGGATTGGAGACAATGGCTCGCCCCGTGTCAGCACCACCGAGGCACAAGCATGAGGATTTATCTCTCAATCTGTCCCATCTTGCTTGATGAAGTTGCCACGCTGGGCGATAGAAAACACTGAGATGTTTCAGGGCAGTTGGTCCTCAGAGTCCCCCCCTCACAGACCCCCATGCCTGTTCTCACGATATCAGAGCTGCCGCTAGGGCATATGTGTACTTGACTAACACAGCGTTCATGGTCCACAGGGGGTACACACACACACACACACACACACACACACACACACTGTACTTAAGCAGTCAAAAGAGGATTAGCAAACGCAGGTATAGACTTGATAAAGGTGAAACCAGAAGACAGAGGTTCAATGAGTAATGAGTATGAGTAAAATTATGCACTGCTTTTCATCATTCACCCATCCAATGCACTTCTCTGTTAACACATTACATATCACTGGCCTTGCATGCATCCAAAACAGAACAAAAAAAACAAAAAAATGTGAGAATAAGATGCAAGGATTGTGTTGTTTCCACTTAGAGCAAGCAGCAGAGACTGTCCTCTCCCGCTCAGTGATTATGAAATAAACACAGTCTTGTACAAACCTTATTGGCGGCCCAGGGCAAGGACTTTTTTTAGAATACACACTCGAGCACACGCAGCTCCGCGGAAGTACACACAGCTGCGACAGTACACAAACACACAGACACTCAATCAGATGCACTGTAAATGCAGCAGAAAATTCATGAGAGACCTCGGCTCTGCGTACAGTGGAGGAGGTAAAAGGGTGTAAATGAAGACTATAGACTACCAGGGCAGTGATTTAAGATGAAGGAGAGGTGAATAATGCTGAATATTAAAGAACGTTCAACATTTCATCTTCTCCAGTCCTGCAGAAAAAGAAAAAAAAGTATGTCTGGTCTAATGAAGAAGACTCCAATGGGAAGCCATTGGGGTAAGCAGAGGCTGCATCCTTTTTGCACGTTTCATTTCAGCTGGAAATCATATTAGCATTGCAGGCTGAAGCTTGAGATTGTAATGAACCGTGGAGACGATTTAAAGGAGAAACGGACTCAGGGAGAAGAAGGGCTATGATAGGAATGGGGAACGGACGACGTTGAGGTTGAATATGGGCGGAGAGGGTGGAGGAAAGACCCGGGGCTCATCTTAGAAAATGATGAGAGATGAAGAGTGGAGGTTCTGCGAGAGTTTATCGGATTGAGAGGGATTAGGAAGAAGAAAAAGGGGTATGCGGTGTGGTCGACGGTCTGTAGAAGAGAGGGAGAGCCAACAGAGAAATGAGGTGGAAGAGAAACGGGGGGCAGAGGAAGACGAGAGGTGGGGGTTATGTTCTTGGCAGTGGTGCAGGAAATAAATTGGTATGGTGTAAGTAGAGGAAGAGAGGTCAGCTGGAGTTCAGCAGTGACAGGGCTCCTGGATATCTTTCTATTCAACAGGGCTGGGAGACCGCAAGCTAAACATCAAAGCAACAAGGTGATGCTGTAAGGGCAGTGATGCTGTAGGCGAAAGTCTATACAGGCCTTTCATCATCCACTCATCTATAATGAATCAATCAACGAAGACCTCTCCTAGTTTAAAATATAATGAAATAATCATCTGATGATATTAAATATTTCTACATGAGGATGTCTCACAGCTTGATGAGACTATGTGTGCCCCTGCCGCCCCCTCACTGTCTTTGCTCATTAAACTGATTTTAATAAATTTCAATGAATCTAGTAGTGATGGAATGTAAATCAGCTTGTTTCAACAATTTTCTTGAATTATATCTTATTGAAAGATATTCTCACTGTTGTTTCCAGGAAAAAAGCTGAAACAAAGAAAACCACATTGGAAACAAGTCAAATTTGTTTTAAGCAAAATATAATTTTAAGTCTAAATGCAAGACTAAATGACTTCTTAAGATTTATATATATTTTTGGCACTATATACAGCTGGTATGGAAGTTCGTGTCGATATGTTCAGGGGCTTCTACAGGTTATACTTTTACATAAACTGAGATTACGCTGTAGCAGCTGGTGCACTTTGACTCACGAAGATTTGGCCCTTTTGACCTCATGGTAATCAATCCATACATTCCTCTGAGAAATTAGGTCACTCAGGCTTTCATACAGCTCCTCTTTCATGGATGAATCAGACAGGTGGCTGTCTTTTGTGATGGGGAGAGAGGATCCCATATTGTGTTTCCAAGGCTATAGGAGCCGACAGGATATGGGGAGTGTGGGCGGGAATCTCCACACCTGAGAGATGCAGCAGGGTTCAAAAGAGGATAGAGGCAGACTATGGCAGAACTGGACATCTGTCCTGCTGCCTCATAATGTCTTTTTCACTGGTCTCACTAGCTCCCCTAGCTCCCCTACGCCTCTTACTGTAGTTAGTGTCACAATTTGTTTACACAGCACACTGTATTTAAAACCTCTAGCTTCATTTCAATATCCTGTGTTTTTAATGATTATTTTTTGGCATTTCCGCTTTATTTGCTAGTGACAGTAGAGAGAGGCAGGAAAGGCAGGGGAGAGAGAGGGGATATCATGCAGCAAAGGGCTCAGCCTGGAATCAAACGCGGGCCACTGCAGTCAGGACTAGGCCTTGAGATGTGGTGCACGGCCTCTCATTCAGTGCTGGTGGAAAACAGATGACTCAAACACCTAAAATATTAAACATCTCGAGCTTGGGTGTAACTTAACTAACATCAAAAAATATATGCACTGCAGAAGCATTGAGGAACCACCTGACTCGTTGGAAGACCACCACAAACTGCCCAAACACCATGATCGACTTTTCTTGTGTAGTCAGGTGCTCCAAAGAAAAAATGCCAGAGAAGTAATCCCTTTATAGACTTCCAATAACAAAACAAAACCATTATCAGAAGAAACTAGATAGAAAAGGATTGATCAGTTGCAAAAGACACCAGACAGCAATCAGTGCAAGGTCAGCGGGTGTACAAAGCTTTCCAAATATCAGGTTGAGTGAAAACTCAACTTTAGGGAGAGGAAAGTTGCTTATGTTACGTAATTGTTGCTGTTGATTTACCAGATGAAGCGAGTGAGACTGAAACAAAATCTACCGCCATATATATAATATCATATCCCTAAACAATGGCTGCATCATCATAAACTATAATTTTCTTATTTTAAACAGTGTCAAACTGTAATGGGTGTCGTAAAACCACCTATGCTGACTGCAGAGTAGTTTTGTCACGTGCTCATGCAGGTTCATCAGCAAACCTTTAAGCAAGTGCTGCTGCAAAAGATATATAGTGAGTTTTTTTCTTCAGGCTGCCCTTGTCATCAGTCATTTTGTCTGCATATAGGTGGAGCATTTACCAGCCAGCTACAGGGTGAGAGCTACTGATGATGCATCAGGGCATCAGTCTCCCAGCCTGGCCTGTTGCAGTGTAAAACACTGTATCCCTGTCTCATGTGTAGCTCTGTCCTCGAGAGAAAACAAAACAATTTTCCAATAAAATACAATGATGAAGCACTATTTTCTCCTAGAGCTCTATTTGAATGCACCCAGTACAATAAGCCGGGGGGTTTCAAACTCTTTCATGCTCTGGACGCCCAAGTTGACATTCATTAACACAATGTTAAAATAATAACTGATACATTTTTGTACAACAATTTCTATCGAGTTTGAGTTATAGCTCAATAAACTGCTGCTCAGTTTGCTGGAAGCCCCTCCAGGACCCCACTTAGAATACCACTGCACTCATAAAAGTGCAAACCAGTATGCTAATAAATAAATACACAAACAAACAAATAAATAAATAAATCTGTCAAACAGGTAAAAGGTTCAAAACCAAGCGTTATAAACAAAGTACCACATTTATTATCATGAGCACCACCTGATACGTCAACATGCAGCGACAGAGGTGGATTAACAGAGGTCGTCGGTCGTCGCTGCACCCCCCTGTGGAGCCCCCGCCCTTCCTTCCCCAGTCCTAAACCTTGTCGCTCCGGATCAGCAGTCGAGCCCCGACGGGAGCAGAGAGTGAGCCCGCCCGCCCGCTCCGCTCCGGGTCCTCGCTGCCGGTGGCGGTAGCAAACGCACCCAGACTGAGCAGCCGAGCAGACAGACGGAGTCAAGTCCGCTTGTAGCTCCCACTGCAAGCTGTGTCGGAGGGTCCGGGACTGGGCAGAGGGAGACGCAAGAGCAGAAGTGAACAGATCGGCGAATTAAAGAAGAGAAGAAAGAGAGAAAGAAAGAAAAAAACAAAAGAAGAAAAAAGTTGAGAAGTGAGCTGAGAGGAAAAAGCGACTGGATCCAAACGCAACATATTTTTTTTTTTTATTGTTGGTGGGGGAATCGCTGCACGGCTCGGGTTTTAAAGAACATCCTGTCAAAGGTGAGTTTATTGTGCAGTGGACTGACAGCATGTGGTCCGTCTCCAGTTTTAGTCCTGTTACAGCCGATTATTTGTTAACACAGGCTGCAATACTTTTTAATTATTATCAATAGGCTAAAGTAAACAAACTGAGTGGTTCTTTCTTGAAACTACGCGGTTTCCCATGTGTTTTACCTTGACTCGCTGGCCACTTAAAACACAAATCCAGTCATGTTATCATTTGAGTAAAAATTTTCAGAGTTACTAGTTGTTTTTTTTCCAGGAGCCTGTGTAAATGATGAAATGGATTCCTGTCGCTCCAATGGCTGATGTGCCGCAGTTTGAGCGAAATTACCCCCTCAGCCAATCAGGCATGAAAAGACTTACGGCTTATTTATCACATTTAAAAGTTAATTTGTGCCGTCGATCTGCAGAATCTCTGTGGGGTTTGTAGGATTTAGTCAGCGTGTGCATGACTTAATTGATTAATTGGCTATTGACAGTTTGCCCGGGTGATTAATTGCTTGGAGCATGAATGTTTGGTTGAATGCAGAAGTGTTTCCACCAGTTAGCCAGCTTTTTGCACAGCATTCAGCTGTTTTTTATCAGACGGTTCTGTCGGGTCTGGAATGCGGTGTGTGTGTGTGTGTGTGTGTGTGTGTGTGTGTGTGTGTGTGTGTGTGTGTGTGTGTGTGTGTGTGTGTGTGTGTGAAAGGT
>OMLB01039170.1:25621-42009 GCA_900302555.1 Myripristis jacobus | reverse complement strand
AGTAGAGAGAGAGGAAATTGTGCAGCAAATGGTTCGGGCCAGATTCGAACCATTAGCCACTGGGGCACCCAGTTCTTTTATTACATATAATTATATTATAATTATTATGGGTAAATATTATTTTCTGATTTTTAAAGGTAGGATTATTTCTTATTTCAGGAATAACTGTCAATCTCAGTTTCAGATAAGCAAAATACATCATGAGAAGCTACCACCAGGGGTGAGGACAAATACAAATTGCACGTAGTTCATGTAGTTGATGTACGGTATTTTTAGTTTTAAACCCTATTATTTGAGTATGCATGTCCTTGTTATGGGGTTGTAATATCTTGTGTAGGCAATGTCCGCTGTTGGCAAAATCAGGTCAGGGGGGTGGAATGTGTAGGGTCCATACACTCCACCCCCTTGACCTGATTTTCTAATGCATGCTACTCACCTGGGGGAGCGACTGTCCAATGAGAATCCCACACCTGTCTAGGATGTGGCTCTATATATACTGTATTTGCTCTTGGCTTTTGTCCTCTCTGACTCTAACGAAGGCACAGTTGAGTTGAAACGTCTGTTTGCACAATAAAGGCAAAGACTTGATCAGTGAGCTCTCCTTCCTCTCTGTCACATGTTCACTGTAAAGTTAGGCAGGTGCCGTATTTGCTGCAAACTTTGTATTAACCCTATTGCCAACGACACAGGCCTTCACACATGGCAATCTCACCAACTCAGTCATGTGCTCAGGCAGCTCATGGAGCCACTTTGGTCTCTTTTTAGTGCTGGTGGGGCTGTTCTTGTTCTTATAATAGTTCACATTACCCACTGAAGTCAAGGTCACTGGCAAATATTTCATAACAAGTGCAGAAGTATGGTTAACTGTAGTTTTTTTTTTTTTTTCCATCCAGGGACACATAAGAACACTGCGGCCTCATCAGCTTTTTGTCTGGCCGTGGCCTTTACCGGATCTCACTGCTTCCTGCTACACCTCTAATCCCGTAGGGAGGACGAGACACAATGCGCAGTGCTAATTAATTCTTTATGTATTACAGACCAAATCTGGCCACTTCCATTTATTTGCTGCATTGAGGATGTTAATTTGTCACCACTTTACCACTATAAATCATTATTAGAAACAAGTTATGACACAGTTTTCATAAATTGATGCAGGCTCACTATTTGGCAAGATGAAGTTACTGCTGCACTGCATCTATTCTGTTAACTTTCAGATGTTGCTAGTTGCTTAGCCTACTGTACTTGATCTTGCCAAAGAGTGAACCTGCACCGATGAATGAAAACTGTGTGATAACTTGTTTATGCATGATTTATAAAGTGTTTACATCCAAGTTATGAACATCAACCGTTTATAAGGTTAGTCTCTATTGCAAAGTGGTACCGTTAATTCAAATCTAATCCCGTCTTCTATTTTTCGTAAATGCGTTTGAGACATGACACAACTGAGTTCCAAATGTTATAGTCCCGTTTTGTGACAGGAGAGTAACGTGGGTTTATTATGTGACAGGATTCCGATGCTGCTCGCCAAAATAATTTGACACATGATTACACACGAGACGTACCAGCACCGAGCATCGGTCACATCAAACAGCATGCTGGGAGTCAGCCACTCAAGTGGCGAGTTAGTTGGACACTAATTTGCTTCTGAGATGATTTTAAAATTCATGCAAATCTGGTGCAGTGACCTCCAGCAGCATGCAGATTCATCTTTGTGCTGTACTGACCACAGCATGTTTAGTGATACACAGCGTGATTAAGAGGATGTGTGTGCAGCATGGGTGACTTAGCAGCTGATAACTGGGTTAACTAGGCAAATTGCTTTTGACAGGAAACCATACTGGTACCTTGGTGTGTTCATACCTCAAACCACCAGGCATCTGATGTTATAATAAAAAGATAGTAATCTAAATTTAACTGAGCATTAATGCCACTGTTTAAGAAATAAAGAATATAAAGGATGAGGTGTCATACTTCTGTGGTTCATTGTTCTATAGTTCCCTTTTTCATTCGTTTGGAATTCTCATCAGCCAATCACTGAGGAAGATTTCTTTGGATACAAGATCAGCCCAATTTCATATCAGCTTCATGAATACCTTCTTAAAAGAGATGCTTAATTAGCCGCCGTTAAAGTACTCCTAAATCTAAGATAAAAGATAAAGTGCTTTGTTAAAGTGAAACCAACAAGATGTCACCAGGGAGGAACTTGAACTGAGGCCCAACTACTTTGGGGAATAGCCAATCAAACTTAAGCATTCTTTTTTTTTTTTTTTTTTTTATCAGTATAAAAAGACGGTACAAAGTTACTGGAATATCACATCCAGAATTCAGAGAGTCATCTTGTAAACAAACTCCCACACAATCTCACATCATATTCTGAAAACTGCAGCTCTCCATGCACTGAGGCTACCTAGGAAGAGTGGCAGGTTTTCCCACCACTCCAAACCCAGTTTATTATTCCATTTGATGAGGGCTAAAAAGACTGCATAAAAAATGGTCATACAAGTTGAATGGGACCCTTGGCAGACAGCATTGTCACGGGAGCAGGCGTGACGGGGCTCTGCATGATGGAAATGTAGCGCCGGCTTCTTCCACTCACCTTATTTTAAAAACAAATATCAGCTCAGCCCAAATGGTAACTGTGCACATGTCACACTCCCGGCTCTGACATCAGGGGCTACATTACCATGCTCACAGTTTTCTGCAGATGAGTTCATGTCCTGGTTAAGGTGCTTTCAAGATCGTATGCACACACTGAGGCTCGTTCAGCTGAGTTTGAAGTGCAAATTCCAATCGTAATTCCAAATGTCAATTCCATTTATTTTACTGAAACAGCAAATAACGTATTTTGCATCCATAAAATACTCTTACTGGCAAAATTCTTTTAACTGGGTTGCAACATCTTCGTGAAGCTTTCTGAGGTATTCACACACATATAGCCCATAGCGCCTCTCACGCTTCACAGAGCAATTTTTTTTAACATGAAAGGGAGTGTGAAAGGGGGCAAGTTGCGGGTAAGAGGGTGACTTGTAGGTTACCAAAGCATGTTCTGCACACAGTTACACAACCAAAGCTTATGACACAGAGATATGATCACAAGTCTTGACAAGAAGTCAAAGTAGGGCGAATTTATATGCAACTTTATCCATCTATTTTCTGTACACGTGAGGGGCGTATAAAAAAGAATGTGCACCTCACACGTTCTTTCAACCATGCATACGCACGTTTCCGTTTGAGGTGCAGATGAAACATCAGGTGAGAGACAGAATATTTTAGTAAAAAATTGTTTAGGTTAGGGTTAGATAATCAGCTGCACTCAAAGTGTGTTTTTTTCTTTTTTCATTTACAGGGACTCGTAAAATGAAAGAGATACATCTATTAACATAATATTGATTAATTACTTTTGAGTGATTCATTTTATCATTCTTTTAATTTGCAATAAGTCAGAGTCAACATTTTAATTAGCTGTTAATATTGTTTTATCCGTAGTTGTGACACACCTTGTAATGCTGTTTGAGATTGGAGCGCTACAAGCGAATCATTGACACATTTCCGAGATATCACCACAGACTCCGCTTGGTTCACTGACAGGTGAAAAGCCCGGTGGAGACTGATATGGGAATGGAGGGTTGAGGATGTGTCTTCATACATGTACGGCTAATTATGAGAGAGGAGGAGAGGCTTGCGCCCGTATTCCCAGTTCCTCGCTGACTGAGCTTTATAAATCCGACAAAAAGAATGTGTTTGCATATTTCTGGCTTTATGCATACACACAGTTTCAGTCATGAATCTAGACAGAGTTTTATGCATGTGGCCCCTGGAGATTCTCACAGACAGGTAAAAACCTTATCTGGGTTATTGCATGGCATTTACACTTGCTAGCTCATTAACTGAATACTTGAGCATCCTAAACATTAAGGGAATATGAACATGCATATAAATGTAGCCAGGAGCTGGCGCAACTAAACACCATAGCCTGTAAACTATAATCCAGATAAGATTCCGGGATATTTTCCGATATTACTTAAAGTTTTTGATGAATGTAAACATTACTGTTGGTTTTCACAATCCTGGCTCACTTTTACACAGCAGGATATCTAACTTATGGCGTGAAGAAGAAACTAAACTGTGTCATTCTATCATCAAAGCTCTTAATATTCTCTGTTGTCTGGATGGCAGATGGCATCGCAATAGCAATTTAATTAAGGTAGCTGTGTAACAAAAAAAAAAACGCAAGACAATGAATTTCTGCAGACTACTGAGCAAGTCAGGTCACGATGTAAAGTTATGAAGATCAGATTACAAGACACCATTTAATATCTTGCCGCGTAGGCGTAGTCTAGTTAATAAGGCAGGACGTGTGTTGCTTCGTGGGGACACGGATACAGGGACAGGGTGGCAGCCATTCTGTAAGCTGTGTATGGTGTATAGGATGTGCATCTTGTATACTGTCAGCATAGAAATATAACGAGTGATAACTCCCTTTGTGACTCCTATTTTGCCCCAAACAAACACCAAGCCCACCCACACCCCACCTCCCACCCGGCTTGCAGTACCAATATTGGCCATCTCAGGTACGGTGGCGCTGTAGGGGCCCTCGTCAAAGACAGGCGGGTTGTCGTTGATGTCCTGCACCCGAATGATGAACTGTGACGACGGCTCCAGGGCGCGCTCTGTCTGCCGGTCGGTGGCCGTGGCGATGAGACGGTACTCGTCCTTCTCCTCACGGTCCAGCGGCTTGGTGACGTGGATGTTGCCCGTCTTCTCATCGATCACAAAGACAGAGCCCGCCCCCTCGCCTCGCAGCACATACTTGGTGCGTCCATCATTCCTGTCCATGTCAGTGTGGAGCTAGGAGAGAGGAGGGGCAGGAGACAGAGAGAGGAAGGAGGGGAAATGGGGAAGGAAGAAGGAGAGCCAAAGAGAGCGAGGGAGCCGCCGTGGGGGAAAAGAGAGAGGGAGCGGGGAGGAGTTGTGCAAGGTAAGAGAGACAAAATAAAGGGGAGAGGGACAAAGAGGATGGGGAAGAAAGACAAGAGATGTAAACAGCAGTTAAAAATTAAGTTTGTTTTTTGAGACAGGCAGTGAAGACAAAACAAGGAGATTATCCACTGCATGCCTTGAGGACACAATGAATTTAAACAGAGAAAGACAAAGGAAATGCGCACAATCAAACTACCTCTGTCTCCCTCTTGCATACTCTCTCTCTCGCTCTCTCATTCCCTTGCACTCTCTCTCATCTCTCCATTCCTACAGGGGAGCAGCTATGAACCAAGATCTCCTTAATCTCAATAATATCCAGAACACATGCTCTCCTGCTCACTTTTAAAGCTTCTATTCTCTCCCCAACAGCTGTGGATAGCGAGAGCTTACTTGCCCGTGTGCGCACACGGTGCCCCGGCTATTTAATGAAAGCACCAAATCAAAGGAATAATGAACAGCGGGCCAATCAATTATTGCCTAACTAATAGGTGTGTATGAGGGCTAGTGGAGGGGTGCACGGCTGTGGGACATGCCGTATCGATCATGCTCCAGTGTTGAGCTTTATTGGATCAGCGCCTGGCGGGATGGCTGAGCAGTGGAGCGGCTAGTGTCCTCTCATGCAGGGCGAGGTAATATCAGGGAAGGCTCCACGCCGTCCTCTGTCCCCAACGAAAGAGACGCAGCAGCGGGACGCACACTGCACATCAAGATTCAATCTCATTACCTCGCAACTACGTGGGTCGAATAACAACTGTGACAAAAAGAGAGCTAAATTAGCCCCCACTTCCAAGAAAGTGTGACATTGCTGGTTTAAACGGAGAGAAAAGCAAAAGCTAGCTGGGGAGACGATGAGGGGGGGAGCTCGGGAGGGCATTGTTGCGTGGCAACAGCTAAGCACATTTGCTAAATGAAATGAGAATAGATACTTTAAATCGAAGTATTCATTTAGTTTAAGGATAGCCATTTTTCAAGGGGGGAAAAAGACTGGATAGAACTGCCTGTTGGGGGGTAAACGATAAGTATGAATGTTGACATTTTTTATAGCTAAGAGAGCAATCATAAATTCACACTGTTGGGAAAGTTGAAATCTGAATGCAGCGTGCAGTCAAAAGTTAAACACTTCACCTTCAAAGGTTCCCTTTATTTCACTGACCGTGCAACTGGTAAAATCTGAAAGCACTCCAGCTGACAGAGAGAGGGGGGTGTGGGAGGGCAGCAGCTACTTAAGAAACTGGAAATAGACCTGAGTAACTGCTAACAGATGATTTTTTTGCCATGTAAAGTACAACATGACTGAGGGGTCTGACATGCCACAAAAGAGCTAAAGGTCTGTTTGTGCTGGCCTCTAAAAGTTGGCTGCGGAGCTGTTGGAAGTGATCAGGTGTTAATGTAAGCCTTCATTTTCTCCAACTCGTGTATGCGCTGAATTTGCAGATAATATAGTGCAAAACTAGTTCAAACTGTAATTGAGGTCTTTAGCCAAAAACTCATTTGCGTCTGCCACAACACTGGAACAGGGTTACAGGTTTTAGTAATATTCCAAATGACTTCACGGTTGCAGCCAAGCTCGCACGCTCGCGAGTTCAATTACTGGGAAATGTCTGAGCGAACATTTTGCGACTCCTACTGACTTTAGGCGTGCGCTCATCTTCCATCTTAAATAGAGACCGGCTGGGACCAATTGGTCAAAACACCCGGCCGGTCAGGGCCGCCGAGGGAGCCCGGTTCCTCACTCTTCTTAACGAAGAGCCATTAACAATCAAAGTCTTAACGGTCCTGCGGCTTAACGAGGGGACTTAACGAGCTTCTTAATGAAGCCCCGGCCATCATTACCACAGTGAGTGGTGGCAGCTCTGATGAAAGCACTGCTCAGAGCCACTTTGGAGCAGGAGAGCCCAGCCTAAAGAAACCAAATCCATTTAAAGCTGACCTCTCACCCTTATCTGTCCCTCAGCAACGGACCGTAAAGATTGATTGGAAAGTGTAACAATGAGGACTAACTTTAATTCATCAGCTATTACTGCTATGGATATTTTATAGCTGCAGATGTGGCACAGGTTTACAGCGTCTGTCAAGCAAACGTCACTGCAGAAATATACCCTAACCACATTATGACACAATTGGCCATCACCATATTTCACACCGGCTTAACTTGAATAATATGACATCTCATAACTCCTCCATTTCATATCCTTCTGATATAACATCAAATATATCAAGAGCCAAACAATATGAAGCCACTGGCCACAAAAGCCAAATTTACCGATGTGTCACCTCTGCAGAGAGAGTGATTTCAGTCTGATAAGCTGCCATTTCCATTTTCCCTGGCGCCTGTTGTGTATGCAACACTCAGTCTCCCCAGACTCCTAAATCTCTTCAATTACTTATATTATCATAAGGTAATATGCTTATACTCATATACTCAATTTCACATTTTTGCAATAACCATAAATCACAAAGCGAGGGAAAAGGCATTCTGTGCCAACCTCTAAATCACTTAAATAACTTATACCCCCGTCTACTCAATTTCACATTTCTGCCGCACAATAAATCATAAAAAACAGCAAAACGTGTTTTTTTCTCCACAGCTGTGCATTAGCTTAATGAATGTGGATGTTTTCCCATACAAATTTAACGTGTGTTTGTATGCGCATGTGCTACGTATGTTTGCGTGAGGCTGAAACGGAGGGGAGCTTACAGTAGCAGGGAGAATTACAACGTGTGGAAAATCGGTTGTCACCTCACGTAAAATATCAATGGCGTGCGGTGGCTGTGCAGAGCGCCACTGGGCCCCATGATTGGCAAAGCGCAGTTCAGCTCCAGCAATACCCCGGGGAGAGTGTTCAAAGGCATGCGGGCAGGTGTGAGGATATCCCTCGATCTCCCCCCACAAGCCTGAAGTGGAGAGGAAGCTATTCATCGTCTGTGTGGCGACTTCAAAAGAATCGGAGGCTATAGGACCACTGCGAGCCGAGCTGCCCCACCAGCCAATCAAATTCCACTACAGGGTTGGGATGGAGGTATTGCCTGGGGGCTGGGCGCGAGCCAGCGCTTTCATATCAGTCGGAGTGGAGTCAAGGAGGGCAGAGGGGAGAGGGTCAGCCAATCGATTTGGAGCAGGCCCACCAATTCACAGCAGCGTCTGAAGAAACAGTGTGATCAGCGGGGGATACGGCAACAAAATTAATTTGGGACAGGGCCCATGAGTTCAGAGAGCCTGTTTGAAATGAAACCATGCCTAGTGGCCGGCTTAGCCAACCACTGAGATATCGCTAGGTCTGCTGGTGGGTGTGTGAGTGAGCCTTTGTTTGTGTGTTTGCGGTGTGTGTGCTGCGCCTCACTGTTGTGGCAATGTGTGTTTCTGTGCGTGTGTGAGCATTTCGGTGTGTCTATATGTGTGCATGAGGGGTACGTGCTTTTGCTACACTCGGTCACTTTTAGCAATAACCTTGTCTGTGTGTGTGTGTGTCAGCATTGGCACCTGTGTATGGTTGAGTGTGTACGTGTTTGAGGTGTATGTGGTATTCTATATGTGACTATTTTCACAGCATTCTTTCTGTGTGTGTGTGTGTGTGTGTGTGTGTGTGTTGTGTGTGTGTGGGTGTGTGTGTGTGTGTGTGTGTGTGTGTGTGTGTGTGTGTGTGTGCGCGCGTCACGGTTGGCTAGAGTCATTTTAAAGACAGAGTCTAATGACTTCAGGTCTCTCACTGCCCTGGCTGAACCTCCACTTGGAACACCCATTGCTCAGACAGGACAAGGAGCCAAGGTGTGACTAAGACTGTGTGTGTTCATGTGTGTGTGTGGGTGTGTGTGTGTGTGTGTGCCTGCGATGGCCTGTACGAGTGCCTCCTGTGCCTTAGCTGGAGAGAGAAGAAACAGCTGAGAGCAGGCTGGAAGTCTGGAGCAGTAATAGAGCACAACACGGAGCTGAGGCCAACATCTACACAGCGACTAATAATTAAAGTCAACAACTCTATGGGCCGGCTGTGATCGGGGCTGCCATCATCAGATGTCTTCCCTCGCTCTCCCATCTGGAAAGCGCTGGATCCCCATCTGGCCCCCAAGGGAGCGAGTTACACACACCTACATACACACATACACACACACACACACACACACATGCATGCACACATGCAAACACACACGCACATACAGTGTGCACATGCATGTGTCTGCTCTCAAATCGGCCTCACTCTCATAAACACTGAGCATGCACAACACACTTAAGTGAAGTAAAATGTAAAAATAATTCACGTTTGTCATATTTTTTGGAGATTTAATAAATGTAGTATCAGATAGGAGGTGCTTGCTGCATCAGGATTATTCAGATTCTGTCAGTCTGTCTAATTTTTCTCATGATTTCCTCGTTGCAGCAATAATTGTAATGTCCTGTGCTGAATTACACTCAAATAACCGCTAATAAGTATTTATAGTACACTGTAAGTAAACCATGTATTTTCTAATGCTATCTGACCCAGGTTTCATACACACATGCTTCCACAGGCATGTAAATACTCGTGCTCTCGAGCGAATACACCACTTTCTTCTCTAATCAATGCAGACACACATGCACTTCCACACACACCTACAAATTATGCAGATGCACTCGCGCACAGAAAACCCACAGAAACAGAAACCAGCCAGCCTCTGAGGAGCGCTTTCAACTTCAGAAGGCAGACCTTTGTACTGTGACAAGGTTTAAATTCTGTCTGAACTTTCAATCACACATTGAATTTGAGGGGGGAAAAAGCCCTTTTGTTCGCCGCTCGCAGGGAAATGTCAGGTGTTATTGAAAAACAGCTTCTCTCTGTCTGTCATTTGCCCTTAATAACAAGGCCTGGTTTAAATATGTCATGAGGTGCAGGAGTTAATTGTTTAGCATTGATCCACCATTGATTCAGCATTGAAGTTTGGTTAGTGTCGATTGCCTCTTTAATTTGGTTGTGGTGTGGACATGTTGCCCTGTTCTTGTTTGATCTAATTTGGTCTGTCTCTCGAGGGCACAGCATGTGGCCTCCCTCCAACCAACCCTCCCTCCCACACACACACAAACACACACACAAACACACACACACACACATGCACACACAGACCCCAGAAACCCTCGCTGTCTCACACACGCACTTCCCCCCGCCCCCCCACACACTTCCTAATAGAACATTCATTATTCATCATTATTAGACTTTTCCTTTAGCACCATAAGCTGTTCAATACATCTCGCCACTGTTCCCTTCCTCCGCACTACATTATTCAGGACAAAACTGCGCTTTTAGCCTCAGAGTATGCAAATCCCGCTTTTGATTATCATAATCAGCTGATGTATGAGACTGCGTGGTGGCTCACTGGGTGATTGTTTGTGTTTTATTGCCCCTGTGCCCCACTCCGATGGTGTATACTTCACATCATATTTTTAGCCGAGGGAGACGAGCTTGGAAAAGGCCACTGGAGGCTTAACTCACTGCTGTACATTTAAAGGGCAAATCGCCCACATATATGCCACTGTGTGTTGGTGCCAAGAGGAATGCCTTTTACCACTGGGAACAAAATGCGTGCATGCATGTGTGTGTGTGTGTGTGTGTGTGTGTGTGTGTGTGTGTGTAAAAGAGAAAGACTGTGCAATAATTAAAGGGAATTTCAAGCATGGTTTGAATGTTGCTTATTGCCTCATCTCATTAGCTGAGTTATTAGTTTGGGGGATGTTTTTGGAAGGGGAGCAATTGATTTATGAGATCTGACACGAAATGTGCAGGTTGTCTGGGACTAAGATATGAACAAAATGATGTGTGATGTAAAATGCATGCAGGTGCACACAGCTGGCATCAACTGAAGACAGAATTTTTTTAGAAAACCAGAGCTAGCAGACAAATATAATTGCATGGATGTTTGTTTCAAGTCCTATTCAGACAGAATTGGTTTCATATGCGGAAGTCTGTAAATCTTTATCTAAGGATGGGTTTCTGACTAGTTTGCACAGGACAAGAAATCACTGTGCAAATTAGAGAGACAGTACTCCATTTATACATTTCCACCACACCAGAACAGTTCTATGCATCACACGTACTTGACAAAATATAATAGATCTGCAGAAACAAGCCATACTGTAGCTGTGCATACACGCCATGTATCTTCAATGAAACTAATGTGTTTGTGGAAACAAAAAATACTAGGCTGCAGAAGAGATTTAACCTAAAGCTGTGACAAAACATTGCCTTTCTGAAAAAAACTTCATGCCTTCACAATCAAATTTTCAGCACCCTCTTCTAGTACATTCACTAGTAATGTTATAGCCAACTGGGCAATATACTTTGGCTGAGGTTCCTAGAGTGCCTCTGTACTTAAAAGTCATGAGAAAAGAGTGGTTATCTCCCTTCCCACGGGCGCAGTTGCCAACATGTACGGAAACTCACACTGTTAAATGTTTGTACATAAATGTTGGGGTTAAGTTCCAACCCAGGCCCTTTGCTGCATGTCAGCCCCTCTCTCTGCCCTGTTTTTCATCTCTCTCTCTCAAATGTCACTGTCTAATAAAGGAGAAATGACAAAAAAAAAAAGAATACGGGAATGCAATTCAATTATCTCCCAGCGTGTGTGGGTTTGGGTAGGCACACAGCTCAGCATGCAGTGAAAATTAACACGTGTCAGCATGTGTCAAGGAACTGCAAAGAAGATCCACTGCTTTGCTCCCTTCCTTCCTTCCTCCCTTCATTCCTTCCTTCCTTCCTTCCTCTCACGCCCTTTCATCTCATCTCAACCTCCTCCTTCACTTATGACTCCCTTTTCCATGCCACCTATCACTCACACAATCCATTCTTATTAGTATTATTATTATAGCCTTTATTTAACCAGGTTAGTCCCATTGTGATCAAAGATCTCTTTTCCAAGGGAGACCTGGCCAAGAGGGCAGCAGCATAGTTACAGTACATTAAAAACAATAAACAGCACATAAAATTTACAACATTAAAAACTTGCTTACATAAAGCACGTGCATACAGACAAGGTAGACTGCAATGATTTCACCAGGGCTTTAAATTCATTCTATCCTGGCCTCTCACTGGCTGTGTCTCTGCGGTCTTTGAATTAATGAATGCTCATCTTACCAGGCACTAAACGGGACGATCTACTGAAGGTTCCCCCTTGCATCATTGACAGTTCCCCATAGCCTCATGGAAACCCTGATGGCTCACCTGGTAGAGTGCCGTGCCATGAATCAAAGTTAAGTCCTTACCACAGCAGTGGATTCAGTTCCATACTAAGCCCTTTGCTGCAGGTACATTGAAAAATGGATGTAACCACAGTTTCAAATCATTTAAACATCTGTGTATTTTTTCAATTACTGGAGAAAATTCAGGAACATGACATTGACTATCAAAGAATAATGCTGCACACTCAAAAACATTTACTGTACCAAAGGATTTTAAGAGAAGACCAAGGTCACGTAAGAGAAAATGGTTAACTGCACTTACATTTGTATGTGCAGTCTTCACTTTGCTTTTCAACAATTACCACCACTGTAGCTTTCAAAACCTTTCCAAGACTGCGTCAAATGGATTTTGGAATATAGAGGACAGCAAAGGATAGATCAGTTAAGTCTTCCAAACTATGCTAAAAGAAGGCTATCTTGGCTACATTTGGAGGACATTTTGGATTGGGAGAGCCGTAACAAGCAACTATGACATACAGTATGTGGTCTTGAAATACAACCTTCAAGGGGGGTGTCGTCTGAATTGGGACCCAGCTGCTGTGATCGCCCCTCTTAGCTTCATTTTTTGTGTGTCCTCCTCCATGGATCCCTGCAGTTGCATCACAAACCTCCATGCAGCCAAGACTGGCACCATCACCTTCATTTCTAATTGCACTGTGCACAAATAATAGCTAAATTTCAGTCAGGAGAGATCAGATTTACGAGCTCAAATGAGTTAAAAATAGTAAACACAGAATAAGAAAGAAAGCTATGGTGAAGACTGTAATAGAAGCATTGCCCATATGTGAATAGAGCAAACACCACAAGAATGGGCTGTGGACAGAATAACCTCTAAGGTATTCAGCAGAGCCTTGGCGATGGTGGTGCTGGGCAGCAGCAGCTGAAATGACAGCAATACGTGGGAAATAATAAAGAATACAGCTGTTTATAATTGCTTCCTGAGGGTGTAAAAAGACTTAAGTGTTTGTATGATACTTATAAGACCAGCCGGGTGTAGTCCTCCCAGTGTTTCAAATAACTGGATAAATACTGAATGAAAGAGGAAAAGCACACATGTGTAAAGGGCGGTTGCCATCCTCTTCGCACTTGCATGCCACACCAGTGAGATTGTTGTGGTGTGGGAGCAGATGAATTGTGTAACCTTTATGTGCAGGTCATCAATGCAAAATGCTCCACTTTGCACCAGGGTCACGATTCGTCTGGTCATGGCTTATTGTGGAATAATGCTCAGCTCTCTTTATTCTTTGTATGGCTTCTTACAGACACGTTATTATTTGGCAAATACAAGCAACAACTCAGCAGGACTGCAACCCCAGAAACATCTGCATCTGCCACCAATGACTGCACTTCACTCAGCACTCTGTTACCACAGTAAAATCAACAGTCATCAACAAAACATGAGATTCGTGTTCAGCCTCTGACCAACACTGTAACGATTTGTGCCCATTCTCTCCCACGTTTCTAGCCTTGGTTAGCCAAGTACAAGTATCATCCTTTTGGTTCAAGGTATCATGCCTACCAGTGACACTACCCTGTTACTCAGAGAAAACAGAATTCAACACAGCCCTGTAAGTAAAAGTGAATGGCCTGACTGGCTGGACTATTTTTCCATTTTTAAATTACTGACTTTGTTTTCTATAATGCTAGATTTGCTTACAAGCTGTAGTTTGAGAAGAGGTAGTCAGCAATACCAAGCGAATTTAGCAAAGCATACAACCTACTTGACACTTGAACACATATGTTTGCATGCCTGATTTGGTGACATCCCAGTGACGGTTAGCTAACAAGCTAGCAGTAACTAAATACTATCACACTATCTTGTCAAATGTATCAATGGAAAATGATCAGTTCCCAGTCAAACAGCACAGAATTTAGCCACCATGTTTTTTCAATAGATTTTGCACGGCAGCCATTTTGACATGAAATAGCAGGGTAAACACCTCCCGCCCATGTTTTAGGGCCATCTCCTGGTGCCTGCCAAGTCTTGTATATTTGTCTGACATTACCAAATCTGCCAGCTTGTCTATGAAACACAATCTGCACACACAATCCGCACACCACATGCTATTGCAACCAATCTGCACAAACAACCTGGCAACCCACAACCCGATTCTGCAAAGTCCAACAGTAGGACTCGTGGCTCTGATAGACCTGAATGGAATGGAGCCATATTTAGTGTCATGAGTAGCACCTGTGTTTCCCCTGCAATTTCATGTCAAATTGGTTGCTTCAAAAAAGGCCTACTGTGTGGAGAGAGCAATGTCATGAATTTTTAAACACAGTAAAGGGCTGATGACCTCCGCTATGGCAACCAGGCTGTGCGTTACTTCACCCAAAAGGCCTCTATACCCTCCCTTCTTCTTTCCTTTCTTCTCCGTCCACGTCACATGACTTCTCTTCTATAGTCTATAGTCCCTATAGACTCGGGATGCTTTAGAAGACTATCCCCTCTGCCATGCCCTCCTCTCTCGCCGTGCCCCCTGCTCCCTGAGTCACGGGCTTCTTCGGGGCCACAGGGAGAAGCACAGCGAATGGTCCGGGCTTCGGCTCGGAGCCCTATGCATAAATATTAGCTCAAGGTCATGGTCACAGAGCTCACACTGGGCTATGCATAATCATGAATTCAGCCGCTTCTACTTTGCATATTTGCCACATCATATTACCCCACACATGCACACATGTGCTCTGGCCCAGTGATATCGCTTAAATGTACTGTATTCCATAGCTCATCTTTTGACACGGTTAAACTTGAAGGGTCAACTTTGGTGAGGTGATACAAAACAAGTCCAGCTGGATACATGAGCTTTATTTAAGGTTATTACATTACCCAGGGTTGTGCAGGTTATCAACATACTAACCCCTATTTCTGGGGGTATCTAAAAGGTTACTGCTCTACATTTAGTTGAAAATGGGGAAGCTGGCTTCTAAGAAATCTTTAAGAGGTTCTTTATACCTCCAGAGATAAAACACTGCCATTTTCACAACCAGGAAGGCGATGCTTTAAATTCAGATGCTCACTTTGCTGATTTGTTCGACATTATCCCAAGATGAAACATCAGCTATGAAGAGAGGAGGGAGATTGGAAGTAAAGAAGAGAAAGGCACACTGTGTTCCTTTTGAATTCCATCTTTAATAGACTCTTTCTCCTTTTCTCCCTCTCTCTTCCCTTGCAGCCTTGTTCCCTCAGTCATTCCCTCTATCTCTTATTTTCTCTATGTGATCCCGCACCCACTCAGCAGAGAGTCACATTTGAATGTTGGGCTCCATGGGGGTTTGCAGTGAAATGGTGTTTAACTGCTCTCACCATTCTCTCACTCCTTTGCTCTCCCACACTCTTCTCCTCCTTGTTCTTTATTTCCTTCGTGTACTCCCTGCCTCCCTCTCCCCTCCCTTGATGCTCCGGATTCCCGGCTGCCTCTTTTCATCACCCTTTCTCTCTCTCCCTCTCTCTCTCTCTCTCTCGCTCTTTCTTTCTTAGTTCGTCTTTCTTCAATTCGCTTCAGGGCTGATGGACTGTGAGGTCAGCTTTAGAAACGTGTGTGATCTCTCACTATTTCCCTCCTCTCTTTTTCTGAACTGCCTCACACGTTCTTCCCCTCCGCCAGTTGTAAGCCATTAACCTTTCCTCCCTTTCCTCCCCTTCATTTTTTTTGTTTTTTTTTTTTACCCCGTCCTCTCTGCATATCCACATCCTATTAATACTGCCTTTGCTGTACTGTACACCGCCTCTCTTTTTAACCTCCCTCATTGCTTTTCTTGTTCCTCTGCACTCCCTTTCTCCCTGCACACTCCTTCACCAGTTTGTTTTTCACCCTGACACTCCTCTCCCAAATCATCCCTTCTCCCTGTACAGTAATCTCCCTCCGCTCTGTCCTGTTATCTCTACCTCCCTCCTCCCCCCCTCCATCTCTGTAGTCACTCTCTAATTGCTGTCTCACCCCTGCTGTGCTCGGACCCCGAGGCTAAATGATTTTTACAGGGAGAGTGAGAGTGGAGGCACAAGAAACCACAAAGCCGTTTGCAACCAGACTTTTTTAATATTATTATTATTATTGATGAGTTCCCCTGTCAGAAGGTGTGTGTGTCTGCGTGTGTATTGTTACTGTCGGCCCCCTACTGGCACCCTCACAAACCCTCTCTCTCTTCTCTCTGTCTGTCTCCTCTCTCTTCCTCCCCCCCCCCCCCCCCCCCCTCCCCCCCCCCCCCA
>OMLB01039170.1:9090-25601 GCA_900302555.1 Myripristis jacobus | reverse complement strand
GCCTCTCTCAGCCTTTCTGCCTAATAATGGCTTCTTTTATGTGTGTAGCGCTGTTTGCAACTTTGAAGCAGCACTTGCAACATGTTTTGTTTGGTGTATGTGTGTGATATCGCGAGTGCATGTGCACCTCCTAGTTTGTTTATGTGCGCTGACATTCAAAGAGCGAATGTGTTTTTTTTTTTACAAATGTCACAAAATATGCGATAAAAATACAAATATGTATTTACCACACCAACAAAAATCAGTGTATGTAGGTTTTTGTGCGGCGTGTGTGTCTGCATGCGTTTGTGCGTGGCGGCGCAAATGTACTCTGCATCTAAAGAAAGCAACAAATTGTGTTGGGATTCATCTTCTCTCACACTATATTGAGCAGGACAAGCTTTTACGCATGTTGCATGTTTTATTATTTTCGGCATTGCTGAAGAGGGTGATCTGCCTGAGTACAAGGCAGATGGGGTCACGCATGGATAGGTTTTTGCTTTTTGATGTGCAATTTGGGCAGTGCTGGATAAAGTGCACAAATCCCTCTGTAAAAGTAGTGATATTATAAGGTAAAAGTAAAACATCTGTATAACATCAAATATTACTAAAGTAAAGATGCACCATAGAAGTATTAGCTGTAAAATGTACTCAAGCATTTAAAAAGCATGAAAAATGGTCTCTGATGCACTGGTTAAGTTCTAGCCTAACAATTATAATGTATGCTTTACATCTGCATTAAAAGCATAATTTGCAAATTAACCAGCAGCCATGAGATAGATGTAGTGAAGTACACTATTTCCTTCTGAAAATGTAGTGAAGGCGCAAAGTCTCACTAATGAAAACATTCAAGGATCTCAAATGAATTAGAGTTGGCTACTTGAGCGCCTTACTTTGCATCTCCTCTTTCCATTTGAGACTTCTCTGAACTCAAGTATGAGCTGAAGCTCACAATATTCGCTGCAGACATTTTTTTCGCAGTACCTTGTGAAGCCAGCTGGTGACCATGCCCTGTTTCCTTTGTGGTAGAGGGAGCATGCCAGCTATACTGCTGCTCTTACTGGCGGCACTGCAAAAAAAAATCTCTGTTTCAACATGTTATTCAGTTTGACATGCAGCCTTTAAATCTTGTTTTTGGAAAACAAGTGAAAAAAAAAAAAGCTGCCAGTAAGGTAAGGTAATTCTGTTTGTTTCCAATGCTAATCAAGTGTCATTTTCTTCATCCTTGTACGCTGATCTGCCTGATTTTGCCGTTTTTCAACATGATTAGACTTCCTCCCAGACAAGACTGATTCACTTGTTTTAAGAACAAGGACACACAGTGTCACTGATGTGAAGCACCACTTGTTATTTGCGTCTGTGCAGGGTTAATTGGCAAATTGTAGTGCATTTATTAATTTTTTGGGGGGGTGCTTTGAAATGGAAGTAGCCTGGCAGCCCAGGTTGAAAATATTTGAGTGAGAAACGGCAAATTGGACACACTGCAAATGTAGACCTGTAAAACATACTCATTTTGCGATACCCTGGTACAGAAAACATGATAAACTAAGCTACATAAATGTACAATATACATTTTGTATTTTAATTCCCATCTATTTGTGATGCTGGCATCTGCGGGACATGCAGAGGGAGGCACAAAGGAAACACAAGCGGGCTGCCTACACATTTTCCATGTCAAAATTCCAGACTTTCACCAGACATCTCGGCTCGACTGTGTGTAACATCTCACACTAACAGCGGCGTGTTTATCAGGCATGTTAATACTTCAAATGCCAGGCTCTGTATTTATGCTATAACCAACTGTTAATTCATTCAACCTCGCCACTTAATTCATTAAGTAATAACCAGAGGGTGAGCACTTGAAGTCACCCCCGGCCCTGAATGGGTTAAAGTAAGTCATAATGCTTCATCACTCGCATTGATGGGTTGAGTAAAAACTGATGAGACATCGAGTGCTGACGATGCCTTCACAAGATCACTGTGCTTTTTTTCTCTTCCATGTGACTAACAATGGTTGCCCGTGTTAGAGAAGTCCAATGATTTCACACACAGTTTGCACCATGCTCTTTTTTCCCTGGTTTGAAATTTTGGATGGGTAAGCTCAGAAAACTTAACACTGTCCCGTCTTGTAGCCTTGGACAGGATGGTGCAAGCAAGTGAGATTTGCACGCCATAATATGGACAGTGGATTGGAAAACAATGGAAAACTGATTCAGCTATGTGCTCCAAGTGTGAACAAAAATCAAAATACGCTTGCTTGTGTGATTCATTTACAATTGCAATTTCTGAATTGCGCTTTTTCGAAAACTGTAAATACAAGAAGTAGTGTGGAAACGCAATTATTTTCCCATAACATCTCCTCTTCTTCCATACTTATCCAGACCTGGAAATTATCAAAATCATGCTCCATACTCTTTCATACTTTTCCAGACAGTGCAGGGACTTTTTTTTATTTATGTATTTATTTTTTTGCATCAAATAAAACTGAAACGCGAAATAAAATGCAGCCTCTCTGTTTAGGACAGAGAGGCTGTTTAAGGCACCCTCAGGCAGCAGCAACTGGTGACTCTGGTGTCAGCCGTGAAAAGTGCACGTAGAGGCGGTGTGACAGGCGACGGCGCTGCGGTGCTCACATGGCACAGCCCTCATTTAAAATACTGTCAGGGAAATGAGCAGAGACATAAATTAGTAACTGATAACCAAGTGACTAACTGAGTGAACACCTGCGCATGCGGTCAACTTATAGTACAATTTTAGCTGTATTTCACATGCAGGTTGGTCTAAGCTGACTTCTGCTCACTTCCTGAATGATTGATAAACTCCACAACTCAACTGGCACATGTCTGTTTTGCCAGCCTGCCCTGACGGCACATATTCTAGCTAAATCACGGAGAGACTGTCAGTGGATTACCATCATAATGTTTGCAGAGGAGCAAGTTTGACTTTTATGAAGAGCCCGTTACGGTTAATTTATTGTTTGTTCTCACAGCTACAGTTATACAATTTGTGCAACAGCCAGACTCTAGTACAGATCCGACCACACTCCTTTTAAACACTTCACCCTCACCGTTATGCAAGAAGCAGCACGTCCAAATGAAGTGCACCTATAGCTAACCATGATCGAGTGTGTGAGTGAGTTGCACTTATAGCTCAAAGAGGAATTCACTTCTAAAACTAAGATTTTTTAAAACTGAATATGAGACGACTTGCTATGATGGAGGGTTTTTTTTTTTGCAGAGTGAGTAGTGCAGCTTAGCAAGTAATTTTGTCATCAATATAAATAATACTGACTCGATTTTTGTGAAATTAAGCCAAGCGAGGTGTGTCGATGCTTTCTGCACCATATTTCAAAATAAGGGCCATATGCTTTTTGTAATTGCTTACATTAAATCACCAACCATATGCCGGGTTCATGGGAACGATGTCAACCTCTTTCAAGCAAGGTGGTGAATGTTAAGTACATGGCTCCAGCCAGGAAGGAATGTGCTCTGTCAGACTGAGCATCAGAGGAAAACACACCACACACACACACACGCATATAAACACACACTCTCACACAGTCTTACACTCACACGCAAGCACTTAACGTCACGTGACAGCTGCCTGCTCCCCCTTGCATCACACAGCCAATTTCCTACACTTGCACGTTCACAAGATATACACACATTTGCACCCACAACCAGGAGTTATTGCCAGCAGAGTGGTCAATACCTGCCTTATTTATACATCTGCAAATGCCTTTGGGCGGCAGGAATCTTTTAAATGATTTTGCAGAGCAATTTTCAGCAGTAAATGTTAATGAGTATTTAGCATAATGGGAATGCTAAATATATGCTACTTAGGGAATTGGACAGTATACTGTTTGGTGTGTCAAAAGCTGAAACTGTTTAATTAAGGTTTAGCATTTATGTCTACAGGTTTTCATATTGAGCTCTGCGAGGATGCCATGTGCAGTAAAAGCAATAATGTTAATTGTGTAATACAGGCATATTTCACCGCATATGAATTATGGATGCTGATGCAGATGTTAATGATATGCTATGATGAAATTTACCCTGGGTCCATTTCCTGTTGCACTCTTGAATTACATATGCACAATCGCTAACTAGTTAGGTAGCTCACCCAGTTAAGTTACAGGTGAAACAGGGCAGGATGGAGACGTCGGAATCTCCTCAGAAAGAGGAAGGAAATATGTCACGTTTTCTCCCCACATGAGGTGTTGAGGAGTTTGCATTTCAAGAGGAGGGTGGGGTGGAAGGGGGAGGGCTAATCAGAAAGGGTTGTTTTTTTTTTTTGGTTTTTTTTTTTTTTTTTAATCCCAGCTCTGCTGAGACGCCTTTTCTCCTCAAGAAAAATGTGTTTCTTTCACACTGCCTCTGCAATCACTTGAAACCCCATTACAGACCATGTGACAGCATCAATTAAATTCACAATTATCATGGGGCAGAGACACTCCAGCATGAGAAAATATAGTAACATGGTGTAGTGTGTGAGAGAGAGAGAGAGACAGAAAGAGACACACGGAGAGAGAGAGAGAGAGAGAGAGTGTTGACAAAGAGCAGAAAACTGAGTCTGACAAACCACTGCTCAAAACATTTCTTGCCCTTTTTGGTGACGCTTGTAAACCTGAACAGCATTCCCAAACAAGATAACAGAGCAAACAAAAACTCAGATCCGTGACGCTATAAAGACATTTTGAGGGCCGCTCTGACAACAGCTAATGGACAGCTGGTGACTCACTGAGTTTCTTTTAGCTTTAATACCCAAATGAGCTGCAGTTTTGATAGCACTCGCTAACAGTTTTGATTCAGAGAATGTGGTTATATCGCCAGAAAATTACACTGGGTGCTGTCACTGTGTCCACAAAGTTGGCCCCTGATTCATTATCAGTTCTGCAGCAGAGCCTCTCATTGACATCACAGATTAGAGTCTTGGCTCTCGGCGGCGGTGGAGATTTATCCAGACCGAACTGTCCAAGATCACATGAACGACAGCATGAATTACATCAAAAGGCCTGATTTTGAAAGAAAGCCCAACGTGAAAGATAACGTAACACCTTAAAATGTATGTGCACACGTGTGTGTGTCTGTACCTTAGCCCACGTGTGCATTTGTACACACACACATGCAGTGTACAGAAACAGAGTATCGTATGAGTCACAGGCAACAACAGTGTTCACAGCTGATTGAGCCTATGTCGGATCTGGCAGGTGGTACTGTTCTGGGCCTGTACAGTTTATTTCTCCATGCTCTCCATCACGGTGCTTTCCATTAAATCACAATCAGGACCATGATGGGGGGGAAAAACAAGGCACCGTGTCCCCATTGATCCCTCTACCTATAGCACACCAGCCTACACTGGAGCAGAGCAGGAGATTAAAAATTCATAAGAGTATTAAGATTTATAAGAGCATTATTCGTGTGTATGTGTGTGAGTGTGTGTGTGTGCACAGTGTTACTGTCTAACACAGTGGGGTACTAATCATACGGATCTCTAGCCACACACACACACACACACACTCGCACGCGCTCACAATGGTATTCTGGGTGAACTCCAAGTGTCAGCACTATCATATGGGCATGTGTGTGTGTGGCCTGGCGCCGTTCCCTTCTTGAGTGCCATACAATGTGCTGGCATAAATACCTGCTTGACACAGCAGATTGGCACTAATGGCTTTACACGTGGTGCCATCTGTAAGCTGGACCGTGAGCTCTTGCATCTTCTCCATGGCCACTCGGTAATTTGTAGTATTTGGTCCACTTCACCATCCATCACAGTGCATAGGAAAAAACAGCCAAATTAAATGTTGGCTAATCAGCGGCAAGCTCAGGGAGGCTATTCTGTGCACGTGGGCTGCCGTCTCCTTTCTGTCTGTGTACAGCTGGACATTAAAATTAAAAAAAAAAAAAAAAAACACGAGGCAATTTTAGGCTTTGTCTGTAGAGTGTGAGACACCTCCCACCGAGTTGGGACTCTTCACTCCCACCCCAACCCCATGCGCGCACGCACACACACACACACACCACCTTCTATCTCTGTTAGCGTCCAACAGCCTGCAGCAGTCACACAAGGATCATTACTATTCATTTGCTCAGCAAACTGGCCACACAGGCTTATAAATTAGCCCATCTACCACAGCTGGGTACCAAGAGCGCTGGCGCATGCTGGGGACTAAGAGTGCAGCCATTACAGTGTGCGGCTCTGAGACACCTTCTGTCCAGTCGACGTGACCTCCTCCATGCTCATCTGCTCGCTCGGTGAAGGGAGGAGGGCGGGAGGTGGTTACCGGGGGTGAGACAGGCCTACCAGATGATTATAATGAATTACAGTGGCAGAGCAACGGGACTACAGCCCTCTGTGTGTTGTGCAGGGGGAAAATGTGGTGATAAATCCTGTCAGAGCAGGTGTAAATCAGTCCGACTGAAATAGCATTAGCGGGACCTTGCAAACCTCTCGCCATGAGGGAGAAGAAGTGACAGGTCTGACCTGCAGTGAAATGAGGGAACACTTGGACTACTCTCCCTTTCTGGCCTGAGGTTGGGATCAATGGTGGAATGAAAAAGTAAAGCCATTAATTCTCCCAGAGATGTCAATTCCCATTGGCGGGTGTAGATTGGTAGTGCTCCTGACTAGCCCCTTGGGCGGATGGGATCCGCGGCCTTTGTTGCGCCTCAGTACACCATTGATTCATCGAGCGTTTTTATGGGAAACTGGAAGGCACCACGGCACCCCGGACCAATGTAAATCAATTCCAATTGAAAGTGTATGACAATGCAAAATAAAGCTCGCAGCTGGACCAAGAGGTTAGATTATGCAAACCACCAGAGTTGTAGGGCATGTAGCTGATGAGGGACCAGAGGTTAAGGAAGTCATGTAAGAGACTTGTAACAGAGTCTTAAATATTCATAAAACATTCATATAACAGTTCACAGCCCACATGAATGATAAATGTAGGGTTTTTTTTTTGCCTTACCCGTCCGATGAGCACAGGTTCAGGCCCGGCGTATTCTTCAATCACAAAGAACTGGTTCCAGATCCAGCTCCTTCTGCTTCGTGAGCGAGACCCCTTCCCCTCCATATGATCGGGCGCCTCCTCTTCCTCCTCTGACTCGGCTTCCTCAAACACGAGGCCCTTGCCATTCCCTGGCTGGGGTTCGTCAGCCAGCATGCCGCTGTCTTTTGCATCTTGGCCCCATTCAGGCTCCGGGTGGAGCCTCAAGACATGACTGCTGTTGAATGGTTTGGCGTCGTCGTCCGCAGGGTACCAAGCCGTGCTGAGCTCTGTTTGAGAACTGTGAACCGACTCTTTTAATGGGTCTCTGTGGGAATCTGCGGCTCTGTTCCCTGGTCTTACTCCCAGGGGCTGCAGTGTCAGCACAGACGGAGGTGAGTCATTTGTTTGAGAAGGAACATACAGTGGGAGATGTTTTGTCGATGTAAATGGAGGCTCTGTTTGACTAATCATCATTTGTTTCTCGGTGCTGAGGCTGACCTCGTTCTGAGGTGTTGACAGTGCGTGGAAAAAGTGTTTGCTCTTGCCGTCACTGTTGTCTAAACCCTGCATCTCCAGGTTGTCTTGTCCTTTACTAGAAGCTGAGGTGACTTCACTCGGAGGATTAACACGAGTGTGCACACTCTGATTTGGATTAAGATCTGGAGTAGTAACTGGGCTCACATAAGGAAAAGCAGTCTGATTATCCAGTCCAGCGTGAGTCTGAGTGACAGCTATATCTTGTCTCGGCACCTTCAGAGCCTCTAACTGGCTGTGATTAACGTCAATCAGATCTCTCTTCCTGCTCCGACTGCCCTTGCTCTGAAAGGTCTGCATTTGGGAGTTGACAATCCTAACTAGGTTCTCTTTTGACAGCAGTTTCAAGACCCCATAACTGCCAGTGAGGTTCAGCTTTCGGTTTGAGTCCATGGTGACACCTTTCCCTGGCACACCTGTAGTGTGAACGCTCAAATCAGGTCTGCTCCTTGATCTAGGCATTGATTTAAATCTGGTTTTATTGGAGTGTAGATCTTGTTTATGGTGGATTGAGAATGTTTTTTCTGACCTCCCTGTTTTGGTAATGCTCTCAACATTCTTGGTATTGTTCTTTGCTCTCTTGACCTCCTGGGTTAGCTCCTTGTTACTGGCTAAAACGCGCTGAGTCACTTCTTGTTTACCTACGGAGTCCACCTCACGCTTAGGTTTCAAACCTAGCCGGTCCTTGTTAGCCATCGATGAAGCAGGATGATTTTGCAATATTTTGGAGTGAGAAAAAGATCCGCTGTCGCCCTCCTGGTCATGACTAATCAGGTTTCTGAGAGTCACAACGGGCATCGCGTTTGCATCCACGCTGGCATCCCATTGGTCTGCAGCCCTGCTCTCCCCTAGCTTCATCATGTGCTGTCCACCCACTCCTCTCCTTCGCACAACCTTACTGGCTGAGGCTCCTCCTGTGAGCCCCTCCCACAGACACAGGGAAACCAATAGGAGCAGATTTCTAGTAATCATCTTGTCTTGTGGCGAGATGTCCTAATTTGAGCGAGGTTTGCTGTGAGGCAGGGCCTGTTTTCCGGTTGTCTTCATTCTCTCTTCTGTTTTTCTTTCGTCGTGCCTCTCCTCTCACTCTCCCATTCTGTGCCCTTCACACGGAGCTGGAGGGCAGGTGTCAGTCACTCCTTCTCTTTTTTTCACGGCGTCTAATATCTGCCTCTATCTCACCAAGCTCGCTCTCGCTGCTGCTTTTTTCCCCCTCCTCCCGCGAAGTGTCTCATTCAGTTTCCCACGGAGGGTTGAACACCCTGAGAGAAAAGATAAAGATAATTAAGTTAAAACTTTAATCATTGCACTGCGTTAATTAAAAGTGGAGCAGCACAGACAGGTAGGAGAACTCACAGATGAGCAGGCAGGACAGAACCTTTGCCAGAACAGTAATCACGTTTGCACAAGCACAGAGGGCCTTTTAGGCCCAGAACACACATCCATTTACACCTTCATAATGACCCCAGTGTTTTTCCTCGCATCTATTAGATGTACATAGACAAAGTTATGATAACACTGTTCTACATGGAAAATGATTGGATAACGGTATTAAAAAATGCTCTGAGCATTTATTAATGAGAATGATTAGGACACTGTCAAGGATTTCTCGCTGCAATGCAGAGGCAATCTAGCTATGATAAAAAACTATTTTCAAATCACTTTGATGTGTGATTAATTAGCTGGATTAATATTGTGCTTTGATCAGTCAATTAGAATGTCAATACAGATCTCAGCTCTAGATGGAGATCCACTTTGTTGTGCTGAGTGCCTTGAGCGATCTAAAAGGTTTCTCAAGTCATGCGTCTGACTCACACCCTCAGCGTGTCTCTCATGCTGTCAAGCCTCCAACGGAAATCCTGCGCCACATCAAAATGTCAGATATCAATCAGTGTGCTTGTTTTAAGATAAGAATAGGCACACTTGAACAGATAATATTTTAGCGACAGCAGGCTAAACAGTTGCATGTCTGACGACTCAACAATACAACTATATGCCTGACAGCCACACACACACACACACACACACACACACACACACAGAGAGAGAGAGAGACACACACACTCACAACACAGTGTATTATAATTGTGCAGAAAAAGACCAGCCTTCATGCATATAATTCAGCAGATTTTCCAGCACACTAAAGCTGGCAGCTCGGTAACACTGTGTTACAGTTAATGTTTAGATTTTGAGAAACTTTCTGCAGTGTTATGGGTTAAGCAGGGCCTACTTCTGCCTTGTCCTGTGCAGCGTGCTGCGGTGTGTCTGGGTGTATGACACTTGCACTCTTGTGGTGCAGACAGACTCTGTCAGCACATTCACTGGGGCATGACTGAAGTTGGAAAACTCCTCCCGGAATACTCCTTCACCCGTTCCCTCTCCCGCCTTCTCCTTACTGTCCTCGGCTTCCTCCAACTCGCTCAGGCTGTCTAAACAAACACTTTTGGCGAAGAGGAAAAAAAGGAAAATAAAAAATAAAAATCGCCCCCCCACCTCCACCCCCCTCCTCATCGTTCTCTTTTACCACTTCTCCCACTCACCACATGTCTCGTCCTCGGTCTGTCTATTGCCTTAAATCTCTCTCTCTGTCCCTTTTCTTTTCTTCTCTATTGTTTTAGTATGCCGTCCTCTCGGCCTCTCTCTCCTGTGCACTTTCCTTCCTCTCATCTGTGTCAATCACAGCACCGTCAGTGCGTCCCTCACCCTCTGTGCACTCTGGTGCTTCAATCAATCAGCCAATCTCCTCGCTCGGCCTTGCAACATGGGAACTGACAGGTGTCTCTCTGGCTGCCGTCGTGACGACAGGCTACAATACCGTAATTGTGCATATAAATTTAGACATCATATGACGAAATACAGCGGATACACCGTGTCCAGCGCAGATACAAAATTCTGCCCTGATTTTGCCAACTGAGTCACGTCACAGAGCTGATTATGGAGCATGTGAGGCTCGGTTTGGTTCGAGCGTTATCTCAAACGTACAGCGCTCAGGGTGAATCCAATGACAGAGCTCTGCTCTCCCAAAGGAACTTATCAGCGGGGAATTTGATGGCCAGGCAATCATTGCCATGGGCACCTTGTTAACAAGCCTGGGGCAGGTGGCGTGATGCAGGACAGAATATCAACATGCCATTGTTACCAGCTGCGCACAGGTTTATCACCGCTAATATTTTGCATGATGATCTGTCACAGTGAACTACGGGGTCAGGGTGAACCTTCAGCTGATTTTTACAACCTTCAGACCAGAACACAGCTGAGATAATTGGGACAGTCAGACACATATTGATTTGTGTCTCTATCTTTGGCACTGTGCTGTTCTCTTTTAGGGAGCGCAAGTGTTTGTAACCATTAAATGGCGCACGGTGGACTGTACAAGAGTAAGTGAAGATAATTGGGTGCTTCAGTTTGAAGCTCAAGGGAGCTTATATTTTCTCATTAGAGCTTTATATAATGTAATGTGATTTTTTATCCTTGTTGAGCCAACAAGGATCAGAACAGGGAATTCACCCGTAGCCCTTACATGCGCTACAGTGGGCTTCACTACAACAAATGAAGATGATAGGGTGCTACAGTTTGTAGCTCAAGGGAGCCCGCACTTTCTAATTAGAGTTTTATATAATGTACAGCTAAGGTACATTCTCAAACAGAGGGAAACTACATGATTTCCAAGCCTATTTCCTGGTTTCCTCTGTTCACCGCATGGACGCAGCCAGTTTCTCAGTGCAGTGATTACTTGGGGCCATAAATATCTTAATTACTTGGTCCCCCTAAACTCAAACAATCTTTTGGTTCGTTAGTATTGGGGACAGATCTTTGCCATCGATTGCGAGGAGCCCCAGCGCAGTCAAGGCTGTCACCAACTTAACGAGACTGAAAATTTTAATTACGATTCACCTCCATGCGCGCTGTCTATCTCCCTCTCTCTCGGTAACCCTGCTGTCGACCATGCAGGCAAACACAGCGAAAACGTACCGCCATGGTAGTGCGCCCACACACAGCCGCTCCACTACAGTGAACAAACACACACACACACACACGCATACTGTACAACTTCAAACCCTGTTGATAAAATATTTTCAAGAAAGCCATTTATTCCTCTGCTCACACGCGCGGTTTCCAACACGCACGTTTAACCACGCTCGCAAACGCTTACCCATACAGACAAAACACCCAAAGTCACACACACACACACGCGCAAACCCTGAATACTCCAAACGTCCCTGAACACACATGAATCCTCTTCATTCCACTTACATCTATGTTGGTAAGGAAAATAAAGGAAACTCCAGGGACTGCCTCTCTGGACGCAGTGAAGTCAAAGAGAAGAAAGGGAGCGCTCTCTCTCGCAAAGGGAGGGAGGAGAAGAAAACAGCCACCCAAAAGAATTATGCATGGAGAAACAAAGCCAAGATCCAGAAAGAGAAATAGAGGGAGGGAGGCAACGAAGTTTGCTGGAATAATGTGTGTGTGTGTGTGTGTATATGTGTATGTCAGTGTCTGTGAAGCGCTGTTGGGGGGAAAGGTCTTCCACGGAATACCAGCCGAGTTTTAAAGTGCAAAGCGACACAAAGCGAGCACGGCCTCGCCTTGAACCTCCGCAGATAAAAGCGGGCCTCTCATCGTTCGAGGTGGCAAGAAGCGAGGTGAGCCTCTCAAGACGACTTTGTGTGTATAAATGTATGAATATCTTCTTCCCTTGTGTGTCCCTGACCTTGTAGCCGTCGCAGGCTCGCTGATACGCTGACAGCAGGTGTTAATCTCCCTTGGGACGCTCCCACCGCCAGCCTTATGGACATAAGTTAATCTCCAGAGAGGGGTTCTCGACAATGAGGAGGGAGGCAACCGCAACAGCAGGTAAGCAGTGGGACGACGCCAGGACAGCAGCCCAGCCACAATGGGACGGGAGGGGAGTTGTCCAAATGAATTCATGTTTTTTTGCACGGCGTAAGTCCTGTGAAATGCGGTGAAATCCACTTAAAGACGGATTTTTGCACCCCGGTAAGATTACGAATAAAAAGATTCACTATAACGTAACAGCAACACGAGGCTTTGGATGTGCAGGGATCTCAATTAGATTGACGCGGTTACATCAAAAGGCAAGAGTCAAGGGTTTGCAGAACATCCAGCGACGCCACTGCCTTTCACTTTTAGGATGAGCACCGCAAACACGGGCGATGTGATTGTTCAGGGTTGTTAGGTATCATATGCATCGTGGCTCTGCTCCACAGTGTCAGTCTTCCCCCTCTGCTTTATCGTAGGCCACAGTATATAAACCATGGGAAGTGCTATAAAGATCAAATAAATCTTCTCAGGAGACAGTTCAGAGAATCACAAAGCCAAGAGATCTGGCAGTAGGTCACGGCAGAGACAACATTTGTGGCCCGTATTTTACTGGCCTGGCAAGGACTCAGATAGTTCTCAATCTGATTTGTCTGGCTACACGATAAGTGCCAGCTAAGAGCACATGGATATACCAACACGGAGAGCCCTCGCCCCTTAAAGGCTTATAATTTAACGCTTGCTCCTGCTTATCATTTCAAGCCTTTGAAGCTTTAAATAATCCATACGTGGAGAGCAGAGTGTGTGTTTTATTGGAATATTTGAATCATCAGTTGTGTCACGGTTATATTTATGTTTCACATGGTAGTGGGTCTGCGTTATCTTAAACTTAAAGGACCATGATTTTGCATGTTTAGCGTCATATCTACAAAATGTATGAACTACACGTACGTTTCTGCTAATCGTTTCCCAAAGCAGGAAGTTGTATTTAAGAACTGCAATATCATTTTTATACCCTTTTATCTGGCCGCTGGTTTCCATTCATTCCACTGCGATATGGAAATGAACTTTTAGAGACTTCAAACTTCCTTCACACCAGCGTTCCATCACTGTATTAATCCACATTAGTTTTCCTAAAAGCAGCAGTGCTGTTGTGTTTTGATCATTTGAAATTAGGTGGAGAGAAACACTACCTCCGCCTGAAAACAGGCCCGAGGGAAAAGTTTGTTTTACACAGCAAATTATCTGTTGTGTGGTTTTTGAGTTCTGACAGCTTTGTGAGCTGCAGAGGCAGAACATTATAACATTTCTCAACCAAAAATTCAAATTTGAAAATCAGATTATATTTTGTGAAATCTACATAATTTGCAAAATGGTTTGTTGCAATGTTAATATCAGTAAGTCGTAGTAAATGGGTCAAACATTCAAAATCACTGGTATGATCCTTTAAATGTATTCCAAGCCTAAGTCATATTTTCTAGCAGTATTTTTCTGACTTAGTAACACCAAATTTTCCAATGAAATCCCCTCTTTTTTGTGTTTCCTCCGAGGGTAGAATGACCCTGGACTACCCTACATGATGTGGCTTTGCACTTCTTACAGCCACAGTTGGCGTTAGATTGTCATTCTATAAAAAAAAAATCCAACACATCTCCTCACCTTGACGCCTCTTGCCATCTCTACACTGAAATCTGAAGGAACTGATCATCTTCAATGATCTTCATGCACAAAGGTCAGTGGGTGGTGTTTTTGTGTGTGTGTCAGACAGCTCCTCTGGTTGGAGCCAAGGTCTTTCTAGGTTGGTGCTCAGTGCACAGATTCTGAATGGTGAGTCATCAGCTGCCAAAGCAGTTACCGAAATTACACCTGATGCCTATCAAGCCTGTCTCTCTTCCTCTTCCTCCTGACTGCATCTGTAACATCAAAAAGCTATCTGATCCTTTCAAAACACTGGCTGACATTTCAGCGAATGTCCGTGGGAATTGCAGATGGACTTTCTCTCCCCGAAGCTGTGCGTGCGTGCGTATGTGTGGAAATGTGTTCGAAGGTGTGTGCGAGGATGTGAGAGAGAGACAGAGAGAGAGAGAGTCAGAACATTACATGCATGTTCCAGGAAAATTACTGATTACCACGTCCAGGAGCATGCTGGGTATGAGCTCAGAGCAGCAAAGGGATCTAGTCTTTGAACCACAAAGCATCACAGTTCAGTTTCATGAGTTTGTCCTTTGTTGGAAGGAGAGACTCTTCATGTGTTGACATGTTGAAATGTTGACATTTTACGTTTCTGCAAGCCACGGATACGTTGAAATGTCTACGTTCCAGAATGTTCTAGCTATTTAAAAACAAACACCGCTCTCACTTAACACGGGAATTCGGCTGTCTTGACTGAAAGTCATTTCCTTGATTGACCCAACCACCTGAAACGTTCCTATGAAACATATTTTCGGTTCAGAAACTTAGACATTTCAGTGTAGACATTTCTACATTCCTGCAGAAATGTGGAATGCCAATATTTCTTCCTGGTGGCCGGGCTGCCATTTGAAGATGTTCCGAGTGAAGTTTAATTCATGGTTCCCTTTCCCCCCACCTTTCCTGTTTGCCTCTCAAGGGCATTCTTAAGGTTGTGGGGCCAGACAAGTTGATGGTGGGAGGTGGAGGGGTGGGGGAGGGTCGTTTCAGAGATGAATAAACACAAAGCACTCAAGGTTGCCATGATAATATGTGATGCATCACCAGGGGAGGTGATGGCACATTGTAGAGAAGCACCAAGGCTACTGGGAACCACGGAGAGTGAATAATGACACTCAATATTCACCCTTAATCAGCCCGACTCTTCAATTTACATTAGAAGCCCCTTTTCTCGTTTATGTCCTATCTAGGCAGGCGGCCACTGAAAAGAGCCGAGATCGACCAGACTTACTTTTAATGGCCGTTTGATAGAATCAATAAGCCTCTGCTGTGCACAGAAAACTTTCTGTGGATTTGTTCTCCCCAGGTGTTCCGGGTTTGTCCTAACATTGCCCGGTGGTTTTTGTTGAAAAAACAAGTGCGTAATTCTTTAGGATTCAGAGCTCAAGTGTTCAGTTTGTGGTAGATGCAAGCCATTTGTTGTGGGAGGCAGAAACAGTGTATGTGGTGCTTTCTGTTTGCTGTGTGATTTAGGCATAATCCAGATCTACATTTGTGTAAATTCAGGTAATGTCTTTTAAAAAAAAAATGGTTGAGCCCACACAACTTGAATGGAGCTGAAAGGTCATAGTACTGTTTGCTGTGGTCATATCAAAAGGGCCACAGAGTGTGTCATACCTGCCGGAGAACTGTGCTTGTATGTTGATGTTGTAGCGTCTAGTTTGAATCCGTGTATCCTGCTGTCACACAAGCCGCATCAAACATGCCTTTTACTTAATCTAACTCCTTAAATGCTACAAACTGCCGTAGTTTAACCGAACATTAGTGGAGAGGAGAGGTAACATGGCTGCCCCTCTGACCATCCTGGTACATTAAATTAAAACCGTTCTACTGCACTGAATTTCTGTGGTTGAGGTTCTGAGGAGTTTTCACTGTAACCCTAACCCAACAAAACGTAAGGTATGTTTTACAAGGATTGCAAACATTGCAAATCTTTACGGCTGTAAAATGACCCATGGATGACCCGTGTCTTTTTCATTTTGTAAAAAGTCACCAGTGGGAGCAGATAGCTGAGGTGAAATGTCACCTTTGGCCAAGACAAGAGGGCAGCATCTATCATATCTTTGCAACCAGTTCTCCATGTAGTCTTGAACTGGTTCTCTCTGACTGAATACTCAATGCATTATTTGATAAGATTTTGATCAAGGGAACCCGTTTTTACCGTTAGCTATAATTTCACGTAGTTTTGTGAAACTGACAATTTGTACATTATGTTGTTGAATTAAATAGAGCAGTTTGTCTTATGACGATGCCCTGAAATTCGCCGGGGAGGCCCCAAGGCCCCTCGTACAGAATCACTGCTCTACCCAAATCACAGCAATCTCTCTCTGGTAGCTTGCAATCTTGCAACGCTGACTAGTTATTTGTGAATTGGTCAAAAATGTCTGTCTCAAGGATGTTGTGTCCTGCTGCATTATCGTAGCATCCTGCAGCTGCTGCGCTGGTTGAGCGTTGTGTGAACACACAGGCCTGGAAGCCTGTACTGTCACAGTTTTTAATCCTCCTCGTTGGAGTCACTAAGTCCCAGCCTTATTAG
>OMLB01039156.1:2574-20099 GCA_900302555.1 Myripristis jacobus | reverse complement strand
CCTTGCAACAAAATAACAACAGCTGACAGTTTTTAGAGACTGCTCAGCTTTGCTTTACTTTTACACTTCTTAATCAAATAAGGATAAAGGACAAAACTACTGTCTTAGCAACGCCGTAGCAACAACCAAAGCCTCACTAGTTCCCTATACAGTAGAAATGAATTCAGGCCCTTCATGGCACTGGTCTGACAGCGGAAATGAGATAAAAGAAATGGCCTGAGACGATTCCATCTGCTGTGTTGAGATGTAGCTTTTAGTTTAGACACCAGGTTTGTGACTGCTGTGCTGTCTGTGTTGTTTTAAATTTCTGGTGCTTTAACTTCATGTTTCAGACGCAGTTTGAGTAGCTTTGACTGCGGGCAGTCGGCCGTCTCCGTGTCCGCATGAAATATGAACCAAACTACTGGCTGTCAAAGGTCAAAAAGGACACAAAACCAAAGTAAATCTTGGATAGTAATCTGGATATTAAGGATTTGTGATTACCATTTTTCTGCCACTCCGTCCGCCTCCGCTGCTGAAATTATGTTGTAAACGCTTCTGAGGCTACGATTATTGACTGATTCTTGCAATAGTCGGTACGGATATGGGCTATGGTTACAACAGCTATTGATTTGTGTAGCCATGGCAACAGTTAAAGCTACTTTGTCGAAAACAATTTTGGTGAAATTTGTCCGGGGGGTACACCCACACGGTCGTGAGTGACCGGACATTCTAGTTTTAACCCGTTTCAGTGGGCAGATAGCAGCGCTGTTGTGTTTTATACGCGTATATGTCTTTATATTATTTTGCTTTCTTAGTTTAATTTCGGTCGCTCTGACATGGTCTAGATTATTGAGGCACACAAAACAACAAATTAACCCCACTGCCTCCCACTGTTCCACAGATTGTGCTTGGTTTTAGTTTTGCAGTGGGATTAGTTTATGTAATCAGTCTCTTGTGACTCATCATAAATGCCTCCCCCATTTGCTGTGGGCTTATCTAACTCATAATAGATATTCACACACCTTTCTCCATCGCTGCTTATTGGAAGCCACTGGAGATGACAGGCTTGAGTGAACAAAGGTTTCTACATCACCACAACAATGCCAGCAATGCCCTGAAATGTTTGGATCTGTTTTTCCATTTTATGAGGTGATACTATACAAATATATAGAGATGAAACTATAAATTCCCCACAATTTTTGCTTAAATTAGGGCTTGTTTTCTCTGTTTGGGTGGCACTTTTCTGTGTCCCTGTGTAAATACACAGGGAAAACATAAACAGTAAAAGGTGCTCTCTGCTTCCTTGAAAAAGCAAGCAAAATTCCTCCTGTCAAAAGTAAATTGGGTGCATGAAAAAAAAGCAAACTGTGTAATATCTGTTGTGCATCAGCATGTACAGTATGCTTAAAAAAACTAAAGTTCAAACCAGGTTCTGTCTCAAAAGTGTGAGTGTGTGTGCTTTGAACACATTTTGTTGCAGTGTCACCTGCAACAACTGAACTCACGAACTCACATGAGAACATTTTTATTGGAACGTAATTGGAAATGTGAATTAAAAAAAAAAAAAAACAATTTCCATACAGGTGTTTTGCTCTTTTTTTTTTTTTTTTTTTTTTTTTTTACCAGCCCTTTTTAACCACAGTAAGTTATCATTATCTACAAAGGCACATTTCCATTTTTCAATCATGTTCTCATACCATGCATGATTTAATGGCTGGCTTAATGAGCTGCAGCTTGCATGTGGAAGGACATCTCATTGTATTAATGAACCATGAAAAGGGCAAGCACACATCATTCTGCGGACTGTTTTAATAATCAGCCCCATGTCAGACTCGCAGCACTTCTACCAAAAGTCTGCTCTGTCAATAAGCACAGCTGCCGAGGGTCCATTAAGACGACTCACTCTCTGATGGCCGAGCAACCTATTGACTTTGCCTCTTTTTCTGCTCTCCATTTATTTCCAACTCTCTCTCTCTCATCCCGCTCTCTGTCTTTATTTCAGCTTTATTGACCGATTGCAGCGGCCGCAATTTCTGTCTTCATGACTCTTGACTTTATCTTAGAAAACAACAGACACGAGAAGAAGGAGAAGAAGAAGAAAAAGTGTGACTGCAAAACAGTACTTTGTTCAAAAATGAAAGTTCCTCTTTTGTAGATGTAATCCAGGGTTGCATGATATTGGACTTATATGGATATCTCACATGTTGACATTTTCTAGTTCTTTTGGATGATTCCTGATTCTGATACATCGTTTTTTTTCCCCCACCTATTTGCAGAGAACATCAAGTCTCCTCTGTAGTGGAATTAACATTTTATTATGCTACTGTTACTGCGAGGCAGACATAAAATACGATGCTTTTCAAAATGCACACATTCATTGGGCAAAATAAGAAAACTGCCTCAAATTAGGTTATGTGAATGCCATGATGTGAGTGCCATTTTGAGCACATGCCATATTTTTTTTTTATAGAACATTTTCTTTCAAACAAAATTGTAAGATTCATCCTAATGGGTTTGGATGATGCTCTCCCTGCAGCCAGCTCTCCTTTTACCTGTTTCACAAATTGCAAAACAAATAAATAAGATGTAATCTCTGTTCACTGGGGATCATGGAAAAATAAATGCATTGTATACCTCAATATTGGCAACAGTTGAATTTTGGGCTGATACTGATATTTAATTTTAAGGCCTCTATTGGCCGATACCGATGACATGCCAATATTATTGTGCGTCCCTAATATAATCATAAATATTTGATTCTGTGTGATTACATTACTGCATACCGCCAACAATAACTGCTGAAATATTCATAAGATCATGTTTTGCCTCCACAATTATTGCCTAATTTAATAATTACATAAATATTACATATCATTCCATATAAGTTGATATTAGTCTTAACTTCTCATGTCGTTAAAGTGATTCTGTGTAGCTTTAGGATGCAAAGTCTACTCTAAAAACATGTGGAATATACATACATTGTCATAAGGGGGAAATTACTTTCTTTAAATTTGGTTTAAGGCTAGAAAATAACTGGATCTACCTGTCTCAATATCTCACCTGTTTACAGCAGCCAGAAACATCCTCTAGGCTTCACTTTTAAATGAAAATATGTGCTAAAAATTGAAATAGTTTCTGTTTCCTGTTTGTATATAGCATGGCTTTAGAAAACCTGTAAATAAACCTTACATAACCCACACCACTTGTCAGCATGGTGACATATGAGAGACAGGTTTTTTGCATGTCCTCTGTAAGTTTCACTCAGCTTTCATTCTCAGACTTCCAAGGTCATCTTTAGATGTGCATCAGCAGCCCTGGCAGACCCCAGCGCTGCTCTCCCATCATCCCTCCTCTCTGTCTGCTTGCCCTGCCAGGCAGAAAAATCTAACTGCTGCATGTCTGCTGCAAAAGCCCTCGGTTCAGTCTCTGTCTCAGCACTATGCACACTCACAAACACATCCACAAGCAAGCGCAAGCGCAGGCAAAAACACACAATCACGCCAGGTGAACCGGTGAAAATTTGAGTTGCCCAAAGGGAACAAGGTGCCTAAATCCACTCCGACGGATGTTTCATGTTGCCCTTCAGCGTTAATGGATGAGAAATAATGGAAAAGGCTGATATCGAGACGAGAAACATTGCTGTACCGTCTTGATTTTTTGCGGCCGTGAAAGTCGTAGTCTGATTTTATTAGGTTACATTTTGAGGTAAAGTCTGCCGTCATGATTTATTATAGAGCAACAGCTGCATTGTCTGCATTGATATTTATTCTGTAATGGACCATCTTCTGGTTTTGAGTTCAACTGTAAACAAACTGTAAACATACCCTTCATTTGTGCAGTGGACCGATCGATCGATTGATTCTTTTATTTTCATGTTATGCACACCAGTTGCCCAATCATGATGGGTTTACAATACACCAAAAATATCGTTGCAATGGTGCGACGCTTTCATGACAAAATTGCAGATTTTTCTACAGCGTGGTATTAAACAAAATATTCTGCCTTCTCTCCGAAGCTTGGCAAATAAAATCTGCTGCGAAAATGATTGCCTTACTAAAGCACGACTTAACATGAGCATAAATGCAGGACATTTTACCAAAAATTACATTCCTCACTTCATCATTAACAGGACAGTAAAACAAAAATTGAACCTCATTCTCAATTACATCTCGCTCACACAGCAAACAAAGTGACATTAAACCTGTCTTTCTCTACGGCAAATGTTAAAGTTCCTAATCACCTTTTAAGTGAGTCGGTTTTGCTTATTCCATATATCAACTGTCTGTTGGAACAAACGGCCGTGAGTCATTGGTTCCATGAATGCCATACCTCTTAACAATGGTGCCCATAAACAGCTCATTGGTCAGTTGTTTGAGCTGGCAGGAATCAGTTGTCACTCCCACTTTATCTTTAAAAACAATGGCCCATTTTCATTTGGTGTGGGTTTGTTTGGAGCAGCCAGTTGCCAGTTATGTTCCACTGGTGACCGAGCAGTGTGACATAATTCAGCCCCCACCCCGACACGTATTCATCACGAAAATTGAGAACAGCCTAAAGTTGGCTGTACAATGGAATATATACATCGGCAATCAGTGATTTCTGTAAGAGGCCAATTTTTGCAAACCTTCCGCATCTCTACTTCATTCATCCGTGTGTGAATTATCACGCATATTGTGTGTATTGAAGGTTTATTTGTTCAACCTTTTCAGTCAGTCCTCTGCTGTGATTCAGTCATGAATGCAAGAAAAGCGGTGCTCAAAAAAGAGCGCCGCTGACAAAAGCTTGCCATTCGATTTTGGTTTTTCAGATATCTTGCCATTCTTTCCCAAAGGCAGGCACTGTGACAGTGCCCATCACAGGAATTAAAATACTCATGAAAGATGCAAGCGTTTGAATGGGAATGTAATTTTTTCTGTCTTTTCATACAAGAATAGTGTGTAATTTTGGATATTTCTCTGCATCACAGAGAGAGATATTGTTGGATTTTTTTTCAGGCGGAAAAAGTGCTGTCCAGGCGGCAACCTATAATTAAGCAAATGAAATACTGTACATCAGTGAGCAGCAGCTTGAAGCGGTCTACCTCGGCTGGTCTACAAATTGTTTCAGTAGACGGTGAGAACCAGCACACTGGTGGTGCATTTTTAACTTTTGTAAGCATTTGTAGAGCTAGCAAATCCAAATGTGCTCTGTGAGAAAAAACTGCAGGTGATGCCAAGGGTTACCATAGCACAGCTCCATCAATATTTTGATACAGAACTCTCCCAGAGGTAGAAACCACCAAAACAAGACTATTATTATCAGAATGTGCAACTCACAACTGCTGCGGTAGCAAAGAATGGGCCACTAACTTATGATACTGTGTTCGTACTTTTACTCCCACGAGCCTCATTGTAACAGCGATAATGATCTGGATCCGAAACTGGAACCGTATCAACGCTACTGTGGCCACATGATCAAATCAGCCAGATATCAGTGAGCTGATACGTGTTAGTGGTCTGTGACCTCCTATGGGAGTCAGATATTTTCCAGGCTTTTCCCCCTCCAGACCTACAGTGACTCAGTGGCCAGGTCAGAGTGATTTGATGTCACAACAGTGTGTGCAGCTGTCAAACATTCTCACATCTGTCTAAATGCAATCTCTTCACCCTTTCTTTCCTCAAACACCACACACACCCACATGGGACCGCAACACACAGCTACACACACACACATCTTAAGAGAACGAGCAGGGTTTTAAATGTCTGCGAGGCACGTCTGCGCAGTAGGTCATAAAAACAAAGTGTAATAGCACTGGCAGCATTTCCATGCACCGAGTAATCTGGCTTTTGGCCATAAGGCTGTTAATCGCAATCAGCCACAGTGGAAAGTAAATGTGTGCACATCCAACCTGTTTTTTGGACCAGGAGAGAGATACATATTGAAATAGAAGGAGAGCATTATCCACACACTGGATTACAGCTCCCAACTCTTTATTTGACTAACTATGTGACGTTGAAGGCCCTGCTGGCTTGAAATGTCGCCAGCGTGTACCAGTAATGCTTGCGATTTTGTGCAGATGCCAAATGAAACCCAATTGAATGCCACAAAAACATGTTCATTCATTGGGTTTCTCATAATGGGAGTCTGAGCTCAACTGGGTTATTCTTAGTTACGACACTTACAGGCACCAGCCCAGCAGCAGGTCACTTAAATTAAGAATGGGATTCTCAGTGCATGTAAACATACTGTGGCTTTTACACTATAATGGGAGTTAAGTTGTAATAGCTACAAATGTAATGTTGACGGGACATCTCACCGATCAAAGCGAGAGATATTTTTGCGGATTATCTTGTGTTCTTAAAATTCATCGTGGCTGTCTTAATGACAGGGCTGCATGTGCACAAACAGAAAAATAGCCTGTTTTTGGGCATGAGAAAAATGTGCTGGAACCCCACGCTGGTGGCACAGGAAGCGTTTGACATTTTTATTGCAATGGGAGCAAGATTCCCAGGATACCCATTCTTCCCTTGGAGATCAATAAAGTATTCCCGACTCTGAATCTGAAGATGCAGATTTTCACTTGATGCCCGATGCTACACACATTTCAGCCTCCAGCGACGTGCGATGGAAATGAATGCGTGTTCATCAAAAAACATGAGACTTGTATGTTTGAAAGCCTGCAATTAGTGGACTACCTGTCGGTTTCATGAAGCAAATATTTATCAGCCGCCACTAACCCTGAAGTGACATTTTGTCAATATGACGAATATTTTGAAGAATGTTTTAGTGGCCCTGTTGAGCAAGGTATCCATGCAAAATGTATGATGTTTGTGTTTCAAAGAGTAATTTGATGGCTGGATAAAAGCTTATGCACTGATGAGCGAATGTCATTTTTTTTCTTCTGTGAATTTCTGTAAATGGAGATTGATCACGGAGGTTAATATTTTGATATACTGTAATAGATGTGGCAAGCTGACAAGAGCTATTTAGCCAAACAAGACATCCATCCGCCCATTCATTTTCTTGCTTATTACTGCAGCGGGTCATGAGGGGCTGGAGTCTCGCCTCGCATCCCAGGGAATCATCCTGGACAGGCGTCAGCCACTGGGGCCGAGTGTCGAAGCCAATATGGAAGAGCCCTAAAGTGCACTCCTTCCTAATGGCCCCCACATGGCCACTAGGCTGGCTGCAAAAACCTAGTCTGGAATAGATGGAAATCAGTAGGAAAAAATGTGTCTCTCTTGATTTATTTCCTTAATAAATATTTTCCCAGGGAGGTTATGCTCTCAATCGCTAGTCTCAAGCCTCCTTAAATTTTCTGTCATTTTGTCTCATTTTGAAAATTATGGTTCCATTTCTGGTGAAAACAGAGGGGTGGGTTTTTAAGGTGTGGTTGCCTTTTGATTGACACGTTGGAGCCAGACAGAGCAGATCTGCTGCATTACATTTTGTTCTTCACTGAAAATGTCATGTTCTACATTCAGCTACAGACACGTTGATGATTCTGCTTTCCATTCTTTTTGGTTAAGTGCTGATTGCACCTTGTTTCTTAGCCTGCAATTGTGTCTGTTACCAGTTTACACTTTCTTCTACTCAGCTACATCCCGCCAACCAAATGTGGGTTTTAATATTGTCCAGTTTTCAGAAATTAAAAAAGACGGTGAGGGGGAAACTAGTGGCTTCAAAGAGGCAGTTCAGAAACCAGTGGGTGACTTCACAGCAGGTACCTCTATTTATTTTATACAGTCTGTGGTTGACAGTCCATCATAAAGCAAAGAAAAACACACTCACACACACATTCACACCTAGGGGCAGGTTAGAGTTTTCAGTTAGTCTAATCTCATGTTTTCGTAATGTTGCAGGAAACTAGAGGTAATGAATTTAACAACATGCCGCTTTCATGCCAAGGCAAAAATGATAATACTGCTACTACTATTAATAACACTAAAATCAAACCCATATATTGTATGCTTGGTCCAGTTATGCTGTTTCTGGATGTCTTGCTGAACGTAAAGTTTATGCCTCAGCAAATGTGATACCCACACAACTTGTGCATCCCAAGCAGCTGCATAATCGAGTTTGTTGGAACAACAACTTTGAGATGGAAAATTGCATTTTTATACAGAATAATGATTCCTTTCAAGTTCTCAATGGGGAAAAAAAAACCCTAAATGTGTGCAGTTACAAGCGTGAAACACTTTTCCTGTCACACATGTAGAAAACACTTCAGTGATCCTGGATACATTCAGGGCCAGGCTGAGTGAACTCTGTCCTGTCAGTTTTTTACACCGCTTATCAACAAAGGTACATACCACACAAAATATAACCCATGGCCTTTTCTGAATTACAGCATTTTAAGTCTATGAAAAAGGAGGATCAGTCTTAAAGGCATTAAGGCATAATTGAGCAACGCACATACAGAACATCTATCAAATCCAGGGCGATAATGCACACATATGCAATTATTCTGTTATTAGTGCAAATAAAACAAGACAAACAAAACAATGAACCTTGGAACAGTTAACACTCATGGGAAAGTTTTTGTAATTTCTGGAGTGGGTTTTTATACCTTGTTATTATTTTTTTTTTATTCCCTTTCAATTAGCATTGACATCTTGAGGCTGTGCCTGACAATGAAATGGACATAAATCCTTTTGAGGATAGCAGATGTTTGTTTTCCCCAAGACTGGAATTACAGAAAGGAATATTAGTTTACATTTGTCCACATCTGCCAAGCCATGCAAAGAAAAAAAAGCACAGTCATAAAACAAATGTCCTGTGTGCTTTTATATGCAGTGAAAGCCCATTAATAGGGTCAGCTTTTGCACATTGTTTAATGGTTTCAGCTTGTATGCTGCCAAAGGATGATAAACACTTACTCACTAGTAATTGCTTTATCAAATACGAGAGGCTAATGTTCTGTGACTAAAACAGATTTTTTTTTTAGCTTGAGTTAAAAAATAGTATCACAGTCTTTGGCTGCTAGAAGCGCTTTATATTGTTGAAATGCTGACTTTGGTAAATCCACGGCAGTGGTCTGATGAACCATGTATTTTTTCTTCATCACTCAATTCCATGCTAAATGCCCATGGAGTAATCAAATTGCTGCAAATGCTGAGATGCCTAGCTGGCCCAAGATTTTGCTCAAATTAATTTCATTCCATTCCCTGTATCGGATTCAGAAAAAGTTCATTGCCAAATAAAGCCAAACAAAGTTAAAGTTAATGTTGGGAGTGGGTTTTGAGCAATTAAATTCAGCATCAAGGCTTATGCAGAAACTGTCCATTATCGCTCCAATTTCCTTTTAAAAGATATGGTGCAAAGCAGCTCTGGCATTTTCTTCATTATATATTTTTGGGATATATCCTTCCAACCCATTACACATCGAAGAAGAGGAGAATTTCATTTTAGTTCACATTTCCACCAGAAAATAAATGAGCAGAACAAGGATGGGAGAGTTTGTCTGGATCTCAAGAGAAATATCTCTCAAAGTTCAGAAAGTAACATCTACATCTCAGCGTAAAATATTCTATTTATGGAAAGAAATGATACTCGGCAACAACCAGTGTGTTTCTGTTAAACTTTAGAGTGGAAAAACAATTACAAGTAGCGTGTGGTGTGACAAGTCTCTAATAGTTGAATAAGGAAAATAATCTGCTGTCATGCTCGTCCTGCTACAGAAACAAGCAGATAATGATGTGGTCCAGTATTCAAATGTATTAACTAAGCATACAGACTGCAGTGACATATTATTAACATGTTATGTTAATGGCAGAATGGGAGTAGAAAACCAGCACTATGCTATAATCTGCTTTATGCAGCTGTGTGAAACAACAAAATGCTGCTATGAAAATCTGTATTGTCCCTATTCAAATAAACCAGTTAATGAATAAAATAAATACAATTTGAGCCACCTGAGGGAGTCCGGACTAGCTCTTCATTGAAATCCCTCAAATTTAAAGGAAAATGTTGGTGTTTCAAACAGCTGTCTTTGGCTGTCTTTGCGTCTCTGATTGGCGTTTACCAGGTTTGACAAACTCCCGTAATCTCTCATGTCTTAAATTCTGAAAAATAATGCATGAAAAAATGGGAGATTCCTCTACTAAGTGGGGAGACTTGCTGTAAACAGCCCCGCTTTGGCAAGCAAACTCACAGTGTCAGTAGGTGTGCCAAGAGCCCACTGGTCGATGTTCCAGTTACATTATTTCTTTTTTTTCTTTTCTTTTCTTTTTTTTTGAGTCTGTTAAGTGTTTCCGTGCTTTTCAGGTAACATACAGGTGAATAAAATGAGTCTTTTTGGGGACATGCTACATAATTTGTTGATCAAGTTTTGTGTGTGTGCTTCAGTGTCCTGCTTAACTAACTAAGTGAAGCCATCTGTAAGTGGCTGTTTTGGTGTATTCTGGATTTGCAGCTTTTCTGGTTTCACAGACAGCTTAAATGTAGCAATAAAGTCCACACCAACCTAATTAACAAGAAAATGTTTTTTTTTTCGTACAGGCAATGATAAAAATCACCTCAGATGATGGATAGAGATGTTTTAGGTTTCATTTTTATGTTTTTTATGCCTTTCTTATGCTCTGTCAGATTTTCATTTGGTTAGTCTTCAAATCTCACTCCATAAAATTGCCAAAGTAAGCCACGCACACAGAAGCAAAGGTTACACGAATTCCTCTCATATTTATCAAAGCATCACAGCACAGAAACTGAGACTCGCCATCTCTCACAAAAATGCGGGACAGCGATGCTTAAACTTTGTGTTTGTGCACGCCTCACTTTGGGAATTTTATTCGGAAGTTATAGTTGTGTTGGGAATACACTGCAGCTAATTATTTGAAGTACATTATGTTTACAGCTGGGAGATTTCTCAGTATTTTTAATAAATTACTGGATGTCCCCAAGTAATACTAATCCACTACAACTAGAGCTTTTGTCCATTTGAGGGATTAGAGGAAACTTCTCTCCCTTGAGTCAGAGTAAGCTTTGACTGCCAAAGTCTGACCTTCATTGTCCAGAAGTAAATAAAGTAAATCCATCTCTTTAATAGATGGATTAGTAGTCTGGCAGTTCCGCTCTTTTCTTGGTTTAATTTAATTTGCGCCTATGCTATCGGTGCTGACAAACAGGAACAACAAAGATAATTCACACACAAAAACCATCGGCTTAAAATGTGCTCTCACTGCTCGACGGCATGTACTTATAGTTTTAATGAAGTGGTATCTTTTTCTGTGGGTTGGTGACATGAGCCTTGCTGTGTGCGCTATACGAGCCGGCTACATGTACCTACATTTATTTTCAAAAGTTTGAATGCCACGCTCATCTACAGTGCTGTTTTTCTGCGGGATCTTTTTGTACATGTTGGAGTCACAGAAATTAAACATGTTGGAGGGATGAGTGTGGATTGGGAGGAATGAGATGGAGATGTCACTCCATGGTATTACAAGTTAATCTGCACTACCCTCTGTCCCCATGGTCCCAAAATCTGCTCAAATCAGCTCAGACTCCCCTGATCTTACAAAGTGGTGGGTGCAGCCAAATGAGGCTGCAGTTTGGCTAAAACTGGAATAAAGTATGTCTCCTGAAAATACAAAGAAATATAAATAAAATCAATTTATCAAAGATGACAACCACATCATATTGCCTATTTTTTTTTATGTAAAAAAATATCCAACATCAGAAAAAGAAGACGTTAAATAAAGATGAAAAATGTGAAAGTCTAGCAACAGATGTAGTGGTTGTAAAGTGCTTGTGTCCTGTTCCCTTTGGAGCCGCGTATTCCTGTTAGAGCAGAATCTGAGAGGACGGACATCCATTATCTCTGGTGCCGTGGAGGTAGAGAGAGAGGATTATCTGACTGCTGCAGGTTTAGCTGGCGTCCCACAGTTTGCAGACATCAAGATCCATCTCCCCGGTGTCGATCAGAGTCTGGCGCGTGTCTCCATTAGCACCTTGTGGCTGACGCTCTCCATCTACCATCCATCGCTTAGTGTCACACAACCTTAATTGGGCATGGTAATTACCCAATCACACAATATTAAGTGTCCTATTTGTGGAAATGTGGTTGCTGAAAATGAATAGTTATTGATTAGCAACACTGACATTCAACTTACTCCTTTTCGCACATTAGCCTAGCATTGATTGCTGGCAGCAGTTCCTGTGTGCAATACTTGGAATCGACCGGAATCCTAATGTGCAGTCCAAGCTTGACCATTAGGACCATCCATTATCGCGCTCACTATCCATACGCTTGTCACTCAGGCTTGGTGGGAAATTGGCAAGCAGACATGACTGTGACTGTGAGGACAGAAACAGATTTAGGTTCTCTGGTTTCCGTCAGTGAGCCGTTACCCACTCAGCCGCGGCTTGTACTTTATAGTTTGACTGTGACTTGGAATATGTGTGAAGTTGTTTTATGTTGTTGCCGCTTACTTGAGGTTAGCCTGTTGTTTTGTTGTGTGTCAGCCTTAATAAGTGCCTGCTACACAGTGTCTCTTCTAAGCACCGAGTTAAGCCTGTGGATTCATTGTGAGCTTATGCCTTGCCTTTTAAGTGTAACGTGTCTTGCGGAGTCAGTATCTCACTGAGATGTTTTACTTCTGTTGTCATCTTGAAACTAATCAAACGTACGCATCAGGGTCGTCGGGCTTCAGAAAGATCATTACTGGCACATTTCTTGATCTTCGGCGTACATGAAATGTTTGCACAGTCCATGATGGATCATTATATGGTTTTCCAACAGTGTACGTGTAATAACTTCAACAGATTTGAACTACTTTGACAAATTTTAAAAAAAAGATGTGTGTTGTACTGCATGTTCACTGCTGTGCAAAAACACTCTTTCCCAACTCTACCCTTGAGAGTCGCATGCAAATTCTTTTTGGTGGATGTTTTAAGATACATCCGCTGACACACAATTATTATCATGTAGCTTTTAATTCGTTTATAAGGATTATGTGATCCATCATGATCAAAAGCATAATCACACTGACAGGTAAGGTATGACATCCCAATTTATTATTCTATTCCTTTCACCTTTGCAATGTCAGTACCGAACTTGAATATGGTCAGCAAGCGTCGCCGGCTGCTTAAAATTCCATCCCCTGCAAGAAACCTTTCCTCTGCCCAAGAAGAGAGCCAGTCAGCTGTGGGGGGCCTGATTTCATTGCTTATACCGCTTGTCCGCACAAGCAATCTCTTTATGTTCTGCATTTATGGGTAACCTGGGCTTGCAGGGGGTCCAAACTTTGGGGGAGATCTATCATCGTAACACAGGTAGGCAGTTTAATAACGCTGCTGTGGGCTCCTGAGAAAAGCCAGCCATTTATTTAATGTAACGTGGGCAATGTTGGGGGGCTGACAGGAGGCCCAGGCAGGAAAAATGACACCCTGTTACCACTACCTGCTGAATTTATAGAGGAGGAGAGAAGCTTGGAGAGGAGCATGCAGTTTTATGCTGTGATCTCTATGGGTATTAAGCATGTGTAAAGGTAAATGAAGACTGCTATTTTCAGTCTTTGTTGACAATGTTAGAAGTGTCGTGTAACACTAAGGTTACGACGAGACAAATACTTTTCAAAAATCTCCACTGCAAAAAAGTCCTCACGTTAGCAAGTCCTTTAGTCTCATGTTGCGTCTTTGAGTCTTGTTTGTGCTTACCAACTTTCATTGATTACCAGTGGGCAGATCTGCCTTATTCTGCCCTGTTTCAACATAATCATACTTGTTCCCAAGAAAATCCTGCAACAAGAGAAGCTGCATTGGAAACAAGTGGGATTTTCTCATCACACAGACTTTTTTCCACTTATTTTAATAATAATAATAATAAATAACATTTTAACACTGAATATTGGACTAAATGACTTGTGAGGGTGGCGATTTCTTGCAGTCCGAATCTTAAGTGGCGGGCTTCCCCTGCAGTATTTTGGCCATTTAAATTCCAGAGATCACAACACCCCAGTTACCAAGTTTAATTAGACTTGGAGATTTGCCAAGAATACCACCCTCTGAAGAGCCACTGAGTAAAGAGCATCGGGTCCTGTTAAAGGCAATTTACTAAGCATGTGAATATTTACACACACAACGATATATATTTAACATGAACAAAACAATATTTGAGCAAGTATGTCGTTTTCATTCACTGCGCCAGTTCGCTGCTGTAATTAATCCGTGGTTCAGCTTTATTTGTCCCAGATGGGCAGTTAGTTTTTCAGCATTTCTCATGTAAGACAGAAAAAAAACACTTGGCAATGGAATCGCAGTGGATACAGGCAAATTTAAGAAAGTAAATACTAAAAAATAAAAAGCACAGGCACAAGCTCCTCACGAGCCTGAAAAGTGAAAACTTTGGCTCGATGCTGGGCCAAAGTCACTTCAAAGTCACAAAGACACTTATATCCAGTTCCCCTGTCAGCCTTCATTAGACCAAGCCTATATAATCAAACGCCCACTTACATCATAGAAGGACATAGTTAGAGCACAGTGGCAGAGAAAACCTGATATAAAACTTTTAGTAGGAACTATTTTCTCATAGCTCACTAACAAGATATAGAAGATGTGTAAATTTATTGCTCTAATTGCCTACAAACCTAACCTGGCAACACATCAGGTAAGAACACACTTTTGTCACGATTTAGAGGCCGGTTTGACACTCACTCCTGTGTGTGTCCTCTCAGTTTGTATGTTGTGTTTTGAAATGGCTTGAAAGGCTACATTTAACATTGCTTTGCCATCACTTGTGGCCGTGTAAAAAAAAATATACCTGAAATACACATCATTGAGCTCTTAATAGTGTTTTCTTACGTAGCTGCAGCGCCGTGCAATGCAGTGCTCTCTGCCACAGCGAAGCCATGTTTTTTGTAACAAAGAAAGTAGTTCAGCGAGTTGATTTGAAACAGTTTAAAAACACTGTAAACAGCAAATTTGTATACTCCATTTTTAATATGGACAATCAAAGATTTATTGTTGTAGTCCATATTAATGTGTTAAACAGAAGAGAGGCTTTAAATAGAGATTTTTTTTTTTTTTGCTGCTGGAAAAGATGTTCTTTGCCACTGGATGATTCCCAAAACAGCATAGGTGTTTATGCTTTGCTTTGCTAATAAATATTTCAGAATTGGCCTTTTAACATGCACCTTCCTCCTGATATAGAAGGATTGAAAGAAAAAGAAAAAATAAAACAAACAAACAAAAAAGATGAAGTTTAACGATGAGTTTATTCGACAGTGCTCGGTCCTCCTCTGCATTAGGCATAACATATTCCTCCAGATACCATTTGTCCAGATTTACTCTGAATGCCTCCGAGTTTTACTCATGCCTCGCAGTGCTTGCCTCCTCTGTGTGCTGGCTGTGTATGCCACTTCACACTGATGCTCCTCATTGCGTGGAAAGTTTGCTGTGGCAAGAAGCCCGCTTGTAAATCATGCATATTGGATGAGACATGCAGCAGATGAGCCTGGGCCCTCCAGTCAGGCCTGGCATTAATTAAATATCATTGGCCCTGCTTCTGAACCTCATTTCATGCCACATTCACACCTTGTCTCGGCTTCTTGAGGAAAAGTTGAGATGAAAGTTGTGGCCGTACAACCTCCTACAACCCGTAGAGCTGCTCGGTTAGAGCGTCTTGGCCTCAACATTAGGGTTTGGGATTTATGAATTCGAAAAGGACCACACAAGAAAAAAAGAAAAAAGAAAAAAACTTGTGTCACATTAGACTGAAACCTGTGCAAAGCAACACTTTAGAGTCCCAGTGCTGTGATTGCAGTCAAACAGGTTTTGATAACGGTGATTATAGTGTTCTTTATTTGATTATGAGACTAATTTGATGGAGCAGTTTATTTGCAAATCAGAAATTCACATTTTAATGCAATTCTGCAGTGATTGCTGATTGAACTTAATTGTGGCTGCTCTCAAACAACGCTATCCAGTTCCCTCTTGCCATAAACTGTTATGTTATGTTTTGCCCTTCATGTTTTGTAGCTTTCCTTCATCCAGTGCGGAGATTCAGTTAGCAAAGGCTGCACAATTCCTTGCAATGTCGAGGTAAAACCTAACAAATCGCAGACTGTTAGCATGGCAACTTGCAAAAACTGTAACTTACAGGATCAGTCAGATTACATAGCACAGTAAACTCAAAAACACTCAAAAAGCAGTATTAATACTTTGATTAAGAACAAAGTAAAGCAATTAGGCAATCACATGAGCCATTTCTTAATTGCAGAATCTTCACTATCAAATTTGGATCAAGGAGAAATATTATTGCATGTACATGATATGAGGGAATTATTTCCCTCGTAATTTTGAGCAAGCTGTTCCACTGTTTTTACACTAATATTTATCAGCCCTCCACAGTTTCTCTTGATCCATTTCTGTGTTACCTTGCTCTGTTCTAAAGCAGAATTAAATTGCCTGTATGGACCCTGAGTTTGACAAATTTACTTGCAAGAGCCACATCATTTGATACTGTTTTTCTTAAAAAAAAAAAAAAAAAAAAAGAAAATTTGCTTCTCTTTTTTATGCGCCCCTCTCACTTATAAAACAGTGTTGGACCTCTGGACCAACACTGTCTGGTCTATGGATAACGATAGATAACTGTAGATAACTGTAGATAACTGTAGATAACTATAGATAACTGTAGATAACTGTAGATAACTATAGATAACTATAGATAGATAGAGACATAGATAGAGACATCGATATTATGTATTTGAAATTACAGTAGTGAAAATAATACCGTTTGCTGTTGCAATTTATTTTCAAACAGTGCTTAGAAAGTTGAAGCTCTCTGTTGGGCCGAGTTGCAAACACTCTTCAGCCTCGGTGAAGTGATGCCTCTGAGGAAGCCGGTGGTACTGCTCACCTTGGAGTCGCTTTGATGATGTCTGAGGGATTCCCCTAATCCTCAGAGGGGAGGGTGGAGGGCACTTTCTCCCTGCTGGGGGATAAAGCCACTTAATGGATCACAAAGTTAATCAACCGCAGGGAGAGCCTGACTGAATTGGAGGAATAGGTTGAGCCATTAGACAGGTGTCCTCAGGGAAGCACACACTCACACACACACACACACACACACGTGTACATATATCACTAGCCTTGAAAGCCAGTTAATAACACATTGATTATACATGAATAAGAGCTTCATGCTACAAGCCACAATGGACAGTCATAGATAATGATACATTTTTCCATAGTTTGAAACATACTGTAATAAATTTAAGAGATACAAAACCGATATGTGGCTTTGTGGATGAATTATCAGTTTAGTAGGGTAACATTTTTAATATTAAAGCCCTCCTGCTGCACTGTTTTTTTTTGTTTTCCCAACGGATAAAATGTTCTTGTAAGACACACAAGGTAACATTTTTTTTTAAAACATTTATACTTAAGTGCAAGGTCAGTACATTTTTATTTATTGAAAATAAGCCATAAGCCAAGCCAAACTATTGGTTTACTCTTGAGGCTTAATTTCTTGACATTATAGATTTAACGCATTCATGATAATATTATATATAATATAACAATGAATATATAATATAATAATGCTATAATATATATTTTAATACGGTAAC
>OMLB01039148.1:38657-50826 GCA_900302555.1 Myripristis jacobus | reverse complement strand
CAGAAAATCTAATTAAGCCTCCAATAAAAGAAGGCAGTGATTTCAGTGATTCTGTGATTAAATTATGCAAGCATTTGATTTTGATGGATTATGCTGCATCTCTGTGGCTACTTGCAGCAATGCTACAGTCCTCCATAATTTTGAACACTAAAGCACTTGAAACCAAATTATTTGAGGCCAAATCTTTAAACAGAAAGCAGACAACTTAGGGCTAGAGAGACCAGGCCTCTATGGTTTCCTCAGCAGTTCCCACTGGATCCTGGTGTTAGAGTGACCACAAACTCATGTGGCCTCATCCACGACACACACACTGATTCTGGCTCTCCACACATATGCACACACACATGTCCAGCATATGTGAGCCAAGCTTAGGGATGAGGGAGCATTTTTGTCGTTATAAGATGGAGGAATGACTGAGCAGGGAGGTGAAGAGTTCCTTACCAAGAAAACAGTTGTCGTCGTCATCGTTATCTTTAGAAGAGACCACAGTCCTTCAGGTTGTTCTTGATGATGACATCGGTGACAGCATCGAAGACAAACTGCACATTCTTGGTGTCTGTGGCGCAGGTGAAGTGGGTGTAAATTTCCTTGGTGTCCTTCCTCTTGTTCAGGTCCTCAAACTGACACTGAATGTAGGCAGCTGCTTCCTCATACGTGTTCGAGCCTGGAAAAGGAGGAGGCAGATAAGAAAGCAACATTGTCAGGAAGTCACAATATAGGACAAGGAATTAAAAATGCCTTGTAATATTATAGATTTACAGAGGACTGAGCAACATGGGTAGAAGACATCCTGCCAACTGGGCTTTCCGCTCTTTGTTTTGATAAAAGGCAGGATTAACAATGGTGTGAAACTCTGAGGCTTTCCTGTCAACATATGTTTACATACCTAAAGGATTCCATACAGGTTGCTATTGTCCATCAAAATACATTTTCTTTTATAAAACAAAGCATTCAGGTACACGTCTGATTGGCTGAATGCCCAACTATTAATTTAAGTATTAATGTACAAACAAAAAGAAAACTCTACTCTTGTCCGTCCTTACGCCGTGCTTAAGTAAGCTTTAGTTATTATCACTGAAAATATGTTTTGCAGTTTCTTTTTTAATGCAATAGGGTATTAGTGCAATTTTGAGAGAGAGAGAAAAAAAACAGTACGCCATCTGATGCAGTTTGACTCACGCTGCTCATTTGGCATCTATAGGAAATTTCCTGTAGGTGTTGCCAGTCTTACCAGCATATTCTGGGTAGCAGATGGTGAGAGGGCTCTTCTTGATCTTTTCTTCAAACAGGTCCTTCTTGTTGAGGAAGAGGATGATGGAGGTGTCTGTGAACCACTTGTTGTTGCAGATGCTGTCAAACAGCTTCATGCTCTCATGCATTCGGTTCTACAGGACAAGAGCAGGGCAACATTGGTCACTGTGCTTTGCACTGGAAAGGCAGAACATGTGTTATCAGTGATACATTATTTGGAATTTTGCTTGACCTGAATGTTTCCTATTTCCCCACCTCTTTAACCAAGCTCCATTTCAGCTGGATGCAATGTTTTTTTTTTGTTTTTTTACTTGTTAGTATTATTCTTCATATCTCACCATCTCCTCGTCCTCAGCCAGCACCAGGTCATAGTCGCTGAGGGCCACGCAGAAGATAATGGCGGTGACGCCCTCAAAGCAGTGAATCCATTTCTTCCTCTCAGACCGCTGACCTCCAACATCAAACATCCTGGAGGGAGGAAAGCAGCAGCACAATGTAAACAGGGCGTGATCAGCAGTGTATGTATATATAAACAGGTTTTATTAGCCCAAAGGGCAAAAATATATGGCAGGAAACATGGCTGTGGTCGTAAAGGGGAGCTCTACTCTTGCTGCGTGAAAAGATGATATTAGCAGTTCAGAGAATACACTGTGGTCAGCCAATGCTTGTATATTTTGAAGATGACAAAAATAATGGCAGAGAAGGAAAGATTCAGAACAGATGGTACTTAATTTTACCCCATCCAGTACACAGTGTATTTCCTATCTGCCCAGTCAAAAGGCATACAAAGTATTTTATCGCCTCTTTTGAAATGTTCAGTTTAGTTCTTAATGTTCTGAATAAAGCCACAACCCTATAGCAGAGAAGATAATACAGGCTTGACAGCTCCAAATTCCCATTTGTGTTGGCCAGTGGCAATTCAGAAGTGAAATGAGTCATCGCTAATCTGCAAAGCACCGTCATACATTATGTCATATTACCTTACAGCTGTACATGTACCAAGGGAATTACTATGGAAGTAAATAAGTCAATAACAGGAAAGGAAACTGATTACATCATCCTGTAAAACACTAAGACGCATTTAGGCTAATGCAGTGGTTACTGAGAGGAAGTTCTCACTTGAAGTGCAGGTCCTTGAACGTGAAGTGTGTCTCCACGATGCCTGTGGTCTTGACTCGGGTTCTGAGGACATCCTGCTGAGTTGGAATGTAGGTTGCCTGGGATATCCTGTCCAAATCGTTCAAGTAGCTGGCAAAAAGAAATGAGGAGAGCGAAAAGGTGGAACAGAGAAAATGGATACAAGACAGAGTGCAGGAGAGGAAGCAAGTGGGACAAAGAGTGTCAAGAATGTCAAGGTCAAGTTTATAGCTGTCAGTCAAAGTGATAACTCCCAACATATCCTGAAGGATGACGAGCCAACAGGGACTCAGAAGTTAGATAAACCATGTTGGATTCCATGTCTGATTGAAAACAGTGACATTTCATCCATATGCCACTTCACAGCACACATTCAGCATGACCAGAATGACTACATATGCAAGTTAAATTAAAGTATTTTCAGTGGCAGCAAAATTTAAGACAGAGTCCAACCTAACAATTAGGCTGTGGAGTACATAAATAATAATAATTTAAAAACAAAAAGAAAAAAAATGATGTGTAAGTAGATAACTTAATGCAGCAGAGGATTAGTTGACAAAAAGCTATATTTTTAAGACCTCTGAAACCATGTTTGAAATTTCAAGTATTTGTCAGGAGTTAATTTATGTAATTACATTTAAAACAGTTTAAAAAACCTTCCCAGGGACCTGCAGAAACCCTGATAATCATGAGAAGCTAAAAGGTACACTCATATTGCTACCTGCAGTGCAGTGCTCAGACAGAAATCCCACAGTACACACAAGCCTACATATGCACACAGTATGGACACACAACAACGAAAACTAAGACCTCAAGGTTATTTTAGAGGAAGTGCTCTGGAAGGATAATAGTGACCTCGGTATGTGTGCAACATACACACATTCACAACCACAAGTAATCTCCCATGTGCTCCAACAAGCCTTTTGTTTGTCTTCCTAGGATTAGTGAACTTAAAAACTAAAAAAATGGTTTAGTAATATTGTTTCCTATTCATGAATAGCCCCCAGACAGTGGGATTATAAGAACCAAATAGAAAATGGTCAACAACTGTGACTCTCTCAGCCAGCGAGGTAACTGGTAATGTTTGTTCTGCAATAGTGAAGCATGGCAAATGGGCTTTCTCTCAACAAAACACAGGAGCTGCCTTATGATGACCTCACTTGTTCCAATGCCATGGACTCTTGCACAATATGTGCAAAATACACACCACTAAAGAAAAATAACTGGATAGTTTGGCAGGAGAGGAAATGTTCCAAAGGATTTTCTCTGTTTTGGTGATTTTTTTCTAAATTTACTTTAACTCTGGTAAGCATGTAGAAAATACTGCTAGTGTCAGGTCAGGATCAAACACAGCTGCCACACTGCAGGCTTGGTAGAAAGGGCAAATATTGACAGGCTAGCTCTCAAAGTCCAGACATACATATGGCCGCTGAACATGGCTGGAGGCTTTTGTTGAGCTATTTGTGATAGGAGCTTTGTGTGTGTTTGTGAAACAATGGCTCGAAGTGGGACTTTTGGTGCATCTGATGTGTTGCAAATGGACCTGGAAACACTTCAAGTACATCATTAGAAGTTGCTGACACAGACCGGTGTGTGTAGGACCTCTCCTGATTGAGTCTTATGTGTGGATGACTCACAATTTTGGTGAGTCCCACAACTGTTGCCTCTGCTGTCTGTGTGTATGACTCACTATGCTGCCGAGTCGTTGAGCTGGTATTCCCGGGAGCGGCTGAAGCAGGCCTGAACACCCCCGTCCTTCCACAGACGCTTAATGACCCCGGCCAGCTCTGCCGTCATGAAGCCTTCCTCTGCTGAACCCGCCAGCACGAACAGCTGCCGTGCGTCGTCCTGACGGTGATAAAGAGAAGGAGAGAGAGCTGGGTCAATGTCAACATCACAAACAAACTATCAAAGTTGCTACATCCCCACCACAATCGACATTAACATGCAGCCAAGGTCAAAATGCTAGCCACATATTTACAAATACTTTTTGGAGGCAGCTAGAGACACATGGCATCTAATGATGAAAATCACATGTTCTTCTATTTCTTTGTCATGAGTGGGGTTACCATCCACCTTTTTCCCTGCAAATTTTGAATATGTGAATGTGAATGGCAACACTGGAATTTTGCACAAACTCCTAAACTTGTTTCTCAAAAAAGAGTTTATGCTTGGCTAAGTTGGATTATTTGGTGTGTCAACAAAAATAAAATGCAAGAAAGGCTGACGATTGATTAAGGAGGCACTTCTGTGACTGCATTTAAAAGTTTAGCCAAGCATTTTTTTCAAAAGGGATTAAATGTTTGCTAACAGATTGTTGGGGAAATCATCGACATATAGTCCAAAAGCACAAATCCACTTCAGGTTTATTCTCTCTTGACCGAATTCCATTTTGCTCTGTCACTCACAGCTCTTGCAGAATCACCGAAGTCAATCTTAAGGCGCCCCATGGCTCTGATGATGGCAATGATGGACTGGATAGTGTTGCTGTAGACCACAGCCTTGTACTGCTTGCACTCCTCCTCTGAGTAGCCTGCCTCATGGATGATCCTGCAAAAGGTGGCCAGCAGTCAAGTGATTTTTCTGGATTGAATGAACTTGCTTGTTACAGTGAAAATCAACCAAACTGTTCAAAAAAATTATAAATCTTTGCAAACTGTCAGACTGCAAACCCATCTTTTCAAGAAGTACCTCACATTAACTTTTTGCCCACTGAATGATGCCCCCGTTTTACTACATGAACTTGTTTTCTTAAAAAAAAAAAAATCCCTTCCATCTTTCTCCTTGTTCGTTTCTTTTCTTTGATCTTACATAATCATGCTGATGGCTACAGGACTATTGTTGGGGCAGTTTTTTTGCTCTGAACTCTGTGCTCCATGTTTTCTGTTTTGTTGTCATTTTAGTGAATTAGGAACTGAAGCTTATTCTACTATGGCACTCAGTCTAAATGAGCATGAATAAGTGTGTCAGCTGAACACATGTTTTGTGCTAGGAACTGTAAGGTTCTATCAAACTTTTCCTTACCAACCCAAGCTAATAAGATGTACATGGATATCTATCAGACATACTGTGCTGTACATGAGCATGCACCGTATTGTAAATTATCCCATTTTTGTCTGCCAATAACATTTCTGCAGAGATTGTGTCTTCACTATGTGCATTGTTTCATGTGGATACTTATAAGTCTGTTGACTGATGTCTGCATTCAAAAGGTGTTTATGAATAATATAACTCACTTCTACCCATTCATATGCATGACACACATAGTGTGTGGATGATGTATGGGCTCTCCCACAGAGCATAGCTTATTGTAATGCTTTCTGATTGGTTGTCCTCTCTATATTACTTATCATGATCCATGATGCATCATAATTGTTTGTATTGTGATTCACAGAGCACATTACGAAGAAATATGTTGTACAAGCATGATTGGTGTTTGTTGTGGTAAAAGATTACCCATTCAGCCTGCAGAGTAATTGTGATAGTAGTAAAATGAACTCACTTCATCTGCTTGACAATTGTACTCTTCCCTGACTCACCAGCACCTGAGAAAAGAAAACACAAAACAGAGAGAGTGAGCAAAGAGTGAGAGACGTTTGAAAAATGGAAATTTCAAATTGCTTCTGTTGCCAGTAACAAGTGTTCTTTTTTTATCCAACTTATGCTAAACCTTCTTGGTGTGGGAGGGTGAAAGGTCACTGCATTGATAAAGACACTAATGATGCATATAGTCATTTAGTTGCAGGACAAATAAATGATCTGTGCCAGATTTTCTATTCACTGTGTGATGGAACATTTACTTCTGTGTAAATTAAGAAAAAAATTAGAACAAAGTCGTCAACTCAGTGGTCAGTCAGTGGGCTGCTGATGTCCCGTCCTGTGATTGTACTCACTCAAAAAATGCACCTCTGATGCCAACAAGCAAATAACATAAGCCCTCTTCCTTCACTGGCATATTTCAGCAGCAGCACTGACATAGGCTTTACAGTATGATGTAATATCGTCAAACAACCTGTTCAGGAACCATGACACTTTAGTCTGAGCAAAAATACCCCGACACAGAGGAGAACAGAGACAAGTGTGTGTTTATGTGTGTAACCTGAGGCTGTGTGGTTTGGGTGTTCAAGTCATAAGAGACCTCAATAATCATTATACCTCTGTTGTGTTCTCAGTTCCAATTGCAGACTAATGTATGGATGATTCAGTGTCAGTGAGTTTGGTCAAATGACTGTTCTAGTGATTCGATGCTTTCTGGTTTGTATGCGTACACATGAATCTACTAGTGTACAGCAGAATGTGAGTTCACATCATTCCTGTTCCATGTTAAGGTCAAAGGTCTTGGCTTTAACATGGTGTGACACCAACGCTAAAATAGATTATTATTGACAACACTGTGAAGTGCAACAAACAATCATGTCACTTTGGGAAGAGGAGGCACTTAGTGCTGTCAGCTAATTAGATTGACAAAAGGGTAGTTGAATGACGTGACAATACTGCAGTGAGAGGAGAGAAAGAGAGAGAGAGAGCGAGAGAGACAGGGAGAGAGAGACAGCGAGAGAGAGGGAGGGAAGGGGAGAGAAAGGGAGAGGGAGAGAATGAGGCGGACTTGTACTGTCAGCATGGCTTTTGCTTAGCGACTAGCGGGCCTGCTCTCTCAAACACCACAGTGCCATGGCAACTGCTCTTGCTATAGCCAGGACATCTCTAGCATGAGGCCACAGTCACCTGAGGAGGGTTTGTGGTTTTGTGTGTGTGTTTGTGAGTGTGTAACACGCTGGCTTCCAGCAAGAACATGTATTATGCATCTGCTACAGTTTTTCAGCACCAGTACTTAATATATCACTATACTCGGCTATCTGCATGGGCATTTTTGTTGGAATATTTCCTTAACCAATCCATCTCTCTGTGATGTCTTTATGCACCACATACATTACCCTCACACCACTGTGCAAATGTATATTACCATAAACTATATCAGATGTGCTAATCTGCACTCAATGTCCTTGTATTACAGCAGCGCAGACTTTGTCATAGCAAGGCAATTGGCCCTTCCTCATTGACGCAAAGCTCTCCCACCAGGGAAGAGTTTTCAAATCACAGGAGAATGGCTATTCCCCGCGTACACCCCCCAGCTCCTCTCTGTGCTCTAAATACAGAAAAAAGGGGAAGTGGGATCACATCATGCAATGTGGCACTATCTGTTACCTTATGATACTGTCAGCAGGGATGTGATGGGGTTTGGTCTTGCATAACGAATCATCGCCCTAATCTAGTTCCACTTTTCTTTATGTTGCAAAACAAAGGCAGTGACACAACACATCTTTGAAAAGCCTGCTTGATGCTACAGCTCTGTCAGGGCCTTACTTGGGAAGATGTGAGCATAATGGAAAACATGTAGCCTATTGCAGTGTGCGTAGCATCTCTCTGAATTCTTGCAAACTCTCCCTGAGCAATAACTGCATGCTAATACTACAGCCTTAGCACCTCACCTTCAGTATAATTAGATGCAATTCACCTGAGGACACATTATTTTAATTACGTGTCACCGCACTGGTGCTGAAGTGCCCTCAAGGGGGGGTGGGGTCAGTACAGTTGCAGCTTCCTGTACTTTGGGGCCAAACACTGTGCTGTGTGAATCCCTATGAGACCTGCACGCAGACAGCACATGCGCTGCTTCACTGAGCATGGCTGGGCGGTGAGCTGGCAGGCACAGTTACATCCCTAAGCCTGCCCAAGAGTCTTTCTCACAATGCCACAGCCACTTCACATACCGACACAGGGCCTCTCGATGTGGTGCACATGAAAATCTACTTCAGGCAGACGATGATCTCACTCCGGACTTCAGGGGCCCCTCCCTCCAGAGGAAACTTTTAGCTAACTGACCTTAACTTGATTTCTCAGTAAGAATTAGGGCTTCCACTACGGTGTCTTTTTTCAAGACACTGTGCTCTTTTTTGATTGGTTGCTCTGAGCAGTGCTTGTTGCCAATCACAAGAGACCCCACATCAATCAAAGTGCAACCTGGTGCGGCTTACAGATCAACAATTTCATGAAAAGATAATAGTTTTACAAATTTCCTGTAAGCACAGTCAACAGAACACGCTGTCTGGTTTCCCACTGAGCACTTCTATTTGAAGACGAAACAAAAGTGATTCACGCAACATTTCACTAAATTTTCAGTGGAAATGAAAGATGCCTCAGATGTCTTGAGAAATACTGGGATATTCTGATCACCTTGTGTCACACAGACTGAATATCAATGGTATTTGATGAATCATACCGGTAATGTACAAACTATGTGCAATTGCAAGTGTTTCTTGGGTAGTGTCAGAGAAATCAAACATTTACTCTACTGTGGGACTCAAAATAATTTTGAATACTGAAGCCTTATATGAATTCAGTACAAGCTCAAAAAAAATCTAAAACATCGGCTGTGAAACTACGTAATGGATTAGTACTGCTGACTAATAATAACTGTTCCGACAGTTAAAATTGGAAAAATCTCATAAATTCAGTGTCTCAGTCTACAATATAATCAATGAGGCTTGAGGTATGTGTTTATGTAAGTGAACTGGCTCTGTGCTCAACTTCAGTGATATCATAGGGGTGTGGCCTGTATAGTTTCAAAGCCTGTAGGCCTGAAGAGTCGTCCTGATTTGACACACACACACACACACACACACACACACACACACACACACACACACACACACACACACAGACCTCTAAGGATTATATAGAACCACAGGCCCGACCTATTGGCCTTCATGCAGAGTCATGTTACACACCCACTGCTTTGATACGCCTACCCCAAAACAGCTACAGCCTAAAAAACCACTGGAGCAGCTGTTTTCTGTTTCTAGTGGTTGAAACTATTTTTAAGACAATCCAAGCCAATCCCTCCAGTGAAAACTGGGGGTTTTAACAGAGAAAAGAAACTGTTGTATCAATGAGCCACCAACGCATCTTTCCTCTTGGAACTTCCCTTAGGTGTTTTTCCTCTTAGTAGGAAGGGAGGGACAATAAGGCATGTATGATGTCAATAGTGCTATGCTAGTATGGAGACAAATGCGATTAAAATGGCTACGATGCCAGGGCCATCTCCATTTATAGACTGGCCATATGTCAAAGCTAATTCTCCTGGAGATTTTATGTAATACTAGCTTGCATGCCAAACACAATTAAAAGTGGCGGGGATTTCTCCTTTACAGGTCACACGTTCACTGCAGCTCATGCTGGCTTGGGGTCGGATCTGTGGCATGAGGGCTCATCTGTCTAGGTCAGCAAATTTAGGGGCTGGGACTGGAGGGGGGCTGCCCAGCTGCTGGGCTAACACATTTTCCACTTTAGTTTGGTGAACAGTGTAAGGACTGAGGATGGCTTATGAAGTTTGGCCCGGTGGTGTGCTAACCACATTAGTAATGCCACATTAGCAGCATGAGCTGTCACCATCCAGTCCTCTTTTTTCCTTCATCGATCCTTGTTTCATACTTTCAATCACAAATTTATCTATGACTCTTCCTCTTTTACATTCCGGTACATCCACTCTCACTTTACTTTTCTCATTATGATTTATTGTTCCTTTTTACCCACTATCTAATTCCTCTTATTTTCTTTCCCTCTGCCTTTGGGGGGATTTAAGAGTGAGTCACTCATGAAGGATTCCAGCAGCCTCCAAGCAGTGTTACCCACCAGGAGAAATGACCAAGCTAAATCACTGGAATCGATCTGCGAACAAGCAGATCAATGGGCAAAAGATTGTTTCCCCACACATACTGGCATGGAAAACTGTTCAACTAAATGTTTAATGATGGTGACAGTGATGAGGAAATGCAAGCAGCTTTGGCAATGGCAGTTGCAGAATCTAGTAAAATATATAGCCATTTAATTCAAAACGATTAACAGAGAGGAGACAAAAGCCAGGAAAAGGCCAGAGAATATTAGTAAAAACCTTACTGCACAGTCGTAATGCAACTCTAACAAGAGTAATTAGGCTGTGGAGATTGCAATCTATTTTAGCATGTAGATATGAATAGTAGTGTAATTGGGGCCTAGAGATGATGGAAATAAAATGAGGGCCACGTGCAGAGGAAGCGCTGAATAAGAAATGTGTTCACTTGCCTCCGAAAAGATCACCTTCCCTATCAGCACAAGACACCTGAGGCAGCCAGCTTATTCCAACTTGAAAGCGTGTGCACAGACTCGCTGAGATTCAAATCATTTTTCATGCAAATTAGGGCTTCTACGTCAGTGTAATGATATCACACTGCTGACAGCTCACACACCTTATTATGCCTGGAACCAACATTCAGGACAATACTGGAGAATAGGGAGGGCATCGCATAAAATATCACCCAACCAAAAACCAAGTCATAAAGTCTTTGCCCTGCACGCACATACCTTCTACACTTCAGCATCAAGTGGGGGTCAACTCCATGACCGAAACAGAAGAGCAGTGGTTCTCTAGTTTTAGCTTACAACACATCTCTACCGCGCTGCCAGGATGTGTTACTGCCAAACCCCTGATGCTGTTGACGTTTTGTCTTTGTGGACAGGTTGTGCTTAGAAAAGGAGCACACCTCAGAAATGCTGAGACAGTGCTTGTAAATCAAGAACTTTTGAAACGTATCTTTTCACCAACTGTTTATTGTCAAGGTAAACAAACCAAACTGCTACTCTAGCCTCTGCTTCACTGCAGTGGAGCTTTTCCATTTTTAATGCCTCAGTCATTAGCAGTATACTCAGCTTACAGGCCCTCTGTTCCTTTCTCCTGAACTCCCTCGCTGTCCGTCTTTTACATATCACTTCTGCCTGTAACCTGAAGAGGCTGCATACGTTACCTGGCTACCAAACTGAATGGATCAAACACAAATGGCATGCAGTAGTGCCAAAATATCTCCCCTGTATAATCACATGTCCTGGCACACCACTAAAAAGGACAGGAGAATTGAACAATTTGCTGCTTTGATGTCAGGTTTTGCAATCAGACAAGACACCACTGTATGGATAACTGCTATTAACTGTGGGAAATATTTAGGAAGTATTCTGTGCCAGGAGAACAGTTGGTGATAATCCAAGTTCCACCCTACAGCAGCATAACAGAAACTTGACCTAACTTGCTTGCTTCAAATCAGCAAGCCCAGTCTGGCCTCCAAGCACCTGAGGAATGCAGTCCACCTTTAACTAGAAAATATGTATATGCTTGCCCAAACCCAACAGTACAAACGTTACGCTATGTGTCATTTAGTTCCCAAGAAATGAACATGATGTTTTAAGCCTCCAGAGCCAGAGCACAATGATTACCAACAGAACTGGTGACACTTTTACTGCTGAATTGTGTAAGGGATGTTAAGAAATGCTGATTAACTAGATCTGGCTTCAAAGTTTGTTCAGAGAAGCCATAGGCAGCTATTGTTCAGTGTCTGTCTGTCAGGTATTGGCTTCCAAAAGGTATTGGATTCAGACTACTTGCCCTGGTAACCCACATACCATATGTGTGCATGTCAACATTCCCCAAACCCTGCCTGCTAAGGCGCTCATGGAAAAGTTTTTCACTACCAGGCTGTATGGACAAGGAGAAGTGTTTCCCCCCATATATACACCGCAGTTAGTTTAATTTAGATGGCCTCTAAATCCATAAGCTAAAGAATATAAGCTAAAGAATATAACATTATACCACAGAAAGACAAAGAAAATGGCAAACCTCAGTGTAATGAATATACTGGAAAACAGTAATGAAGCAGAAAGCAAAAAAAAAAAAAAAAAAAAAAAAAAAAAATTG
>OMLB01039148.1:14322-38637 GCA_900302555.1 Myripristis jacobus | reverse complement strand
AAAAGTTTTTCACTACCAGGCTGTATGGACAAGGAGAAGTGTTTCCCCCCATATATACACCGCAGTTAGTTTAATTTAGATGGCCTCTAAATCCATAAGCTAAAGAATATAAGCTAAAGAATATAACATTATACCACAGAAAGACAAAGAAAAAAAAAAAAAAGAAAAAAAAAAAAAAAAAAAAAAAAAAAAGACATTGGTAGGTGTGCTGCATCATTCATATTTCCAAGCCAGTTTTGTTGCAGAAAAAAATCACATATTCAGATGGTGATTTAGGCCAGACAGCATTCTTCAAACCAAGTGCAACTGGAACGGTTTTGTTGTCTGGTAGTAGTCATACAATCTTAAGGAAAAATTGGCCTTTGCTGATGTTAGATGAACATGAGTCCTGGGGCAAACACAATGTTAGCACTTAACATCAAATAACCATCTGCCATTAATTTATAATTATTAATGGTAATTTCACTGACAACTGCATAACATACTTACCCTTTTGATGCTTGAGGAATGTTCACTTACTGCAAGTCACTCTAGAGAAAAAGCATCTAAATTGCAAACTGAAAATGTCAAAGTTGAACCTATGATTTAACTTATGACTAACTTATTTAGCTTGCTGCTATGTGTGTGGCTACTACCAGAAAACTAAATTATACTTGTTTGACTTGGATCTCATTATTATAATTTCCTGCATTCACTGCACATGAGGCTTGTCCTTTTTATGCAGCTTAATGACAGCTCCTTAAGTGTTGTACGTATTGCACTCTTGAACTTAAGATTGCTTGGATTTGGAGTGAATCGGGGTATAAAAATGTGGCCTTGCATACACTGGGTGGGAAAATACCGTTGCAAATCAAAACAATGAAGCAAACACTGGGACATTGTGAAATAATGAAATAATGTACACACACGGTATGCGGGGAATGACGGAATTAACATTTTAGCACAAACAAAATGAATGAACACACACACTTTTAGGACTTCTGGTGGGTCAAATCATTCCATGTTAGTTTGGGTCTGGGCCCCTAATGAGGCACAGGTCTATTTTCACGGCAACACACTGGGCCAGACAGGAGGAAATGTGCCATTGTTGATTGGATTTAGTCAATACAAATGACCACAGAGACAAAACAGAGACACAATGTCGCAGCTGACCAGTGGCAGGCTGGGATGGATGGAGCTAATGTCAACAGAGAGAGAGAGAGAAAGAGAGAGAGAGAGAGAGAAACGGCTTTAATTGAGCTCTCTCTACACAAAACACATTCAAACAAACCCAGTCAAACGTAATTTTGTCGACACGTTTGGCCGTTAACTCAATCATTTTGTTGTTGGCTTGGGAAAATGTCACAGCTGGTGACCCGAGTTGACAGTTGACGGCTGTAGCTAGCAAGGGAGTGTGCTATGCGGAATTGAAAGTTAACAGTTCAAAACTGACGTCGCCTTTAACACTGAACTCGTTTCTTTTTTTTTTCTTTTGAGGGGGGTAGCTATCAAACAAACCCCCCAAAAATGGCTTAGCCTTTGAATGTTTGAAAGCAGGTGGGCTTTCGCCATAGCCTACCACTGCTGTGGAAACCACGCACACTGGAAGTTCATCGACCGAGCCCCCCCATCTTCTTCTTCCTCCTTACCGAGAAGCAGCAGCTTGACCTCCCTGGCTGCCTTCTCCCCGTCGTCCCGCAGATTCCTGTCGATCATTTTACTGCGCTCCACCGCCGCCTTGTCCTCCGTGCTTAGTGTGCATCCCATCCTCGACTGTCTCCTTCAGACCCAGACGGTGTAAAAAATATATTATGTATAAAATAGCCTATATACAGTACCCACATTCAAGGGTTAAAACCGCTTTCACCCCGCACACACGCCCTTTTTTATATATCAAGCAATGGCTCTTTTCAAAGGTGGGGGGAAAGAGACGGTTGGAATTTATTTTTTTTTTAAAAAAAACGCCGCGGCGGTCCTTCTACCCACTGAAGAAATGTTGTGTCAGTTTCCCGGTAGCATTGGAAAGAGATTTCGATAACAAAACAATTCCTTGGCGATGTCTCTCCCACCCGTTCGCCTCCATTCGCTGCAGCGGCGACTTGTGTTGTGTTGTGTCGAGTGTGTGTGTGTGTGTGTGTGTGTGTTGTCTCCACAGACGATTGCGAACCATACCTCCACTTCCTGCTACAACAATAAAAGCCCCCTCCCCTCTTTCATTTTATTTTGTGGGGGCTTCCGGCGACTGAGCAGTAAACCAGTCGAACCAGTTGTGATCATAAATTATATGATTACATGACATTTTAAGGGGTAGTGTATGAGCATATTATTTTTTCTGCAATTGTTTGCCTTGTAATGGCCACTGAAAATATTGATCTTGATTGATTTTTTTTTTTTTTTTTTTAACAGCTGAATCACAATTTGTATTGGGTTTTTTATTTAACTACACTTGCTCACAGATTGGCTACATGCAAGAGTGTTTAGATCATCATGTGCATTCAATTGTGCAATCTCAGCCAAATGGAGCAAAATAATAGATGCACCGGCATTTAACATATGCGGAGCTTTTATTTAAAGCACCTTACAGAATCAAACACATAACCTTAGTAATCCAATTCCAGGCTCAGCCCATTAAATCATACCTGGTCACTGTTTGTGGTTTGAATCATTGGGAATTTTAGCCCATGTTAAGTATGAGTCTTCAAAATCAACATATAGGTTAACTGATGTTGTGCTGGCTGGTGATGCAAACTGCAAAAAACAGGCACACAAAACAAACCCATAGGATGTAAACAATATCTTTCCATACAATTTTCATTTCCAGTGTAGCTTTTAAGGAATACATGCAAATTAGCGGCGGTGTCCTTCCCATTCTAATCCACCTACGCTGGAGGTTGCCATGTTTTTGTAGAGGGCTGATCAGGTGCAAGGTGTGGAGAGTCCAAGAGTATATTCCCTAGGCAAAAAAGGTTATGTCACTTTATTAGCATAGAGAACAACATGGACATGGAGTGCACAGATGACTGTGTATGCTATTGGAAACACACAGTTCTCCCAGTTAAAAAAAAAAGAAAAAAGAAAAAACTAAAACAGACATATAGTAGCCAAGTCATGCACAAGATTTTCTTCACTGAATCATATGACTAAAATATATATATTTGAAACAATTTAAATTGCTCCTCATTGTAAAGTCTGATGTCAGTGGCATTTATTAATTATAGTCGTTGCTTTTTATAGGGACTGTTCATCTTGTTCACCCAGTGTGTCCTAAGGTGTTGGCCAGTCCTCTGTCTCTTGAATGAGAAGGTTATGAACAAGATGATCAGACTGTTGCTTGTCTCAGGCCAGTGTGACAGTGGTCTGTTCTCGCTGAGGAGGGAAGGCAGACACTTGCAATAAGATATTCTTGCAGGTTATGAGTATTTTCAATGCTTTTTATTTTATTTATTTAATTTGAACTCAGCCCGAGTTACCCACTAGTAGCCTGGTTCCATGCTCCAGAAATGATCAAATCAGTGTTTAATGCCACCCTTATCCTCAGTAGAGAGCATGTTCCTTGTGATGTGATAGAACTGTAGGCAGACTAATTGGGTCTCACCAAAACAAGGATGTATTTAAAATCTTTCGCATAAGTGGGCATAAACCTATTTATTTTTAGACACGTGCAAATACAATCACAGATTAGTTTTGGGATGAAATGAGTCACACGAATTGCTCATGAGCTCAAGGCAAGGCAAGAGATCAAGGATGAGTTTCGAGCAGCTGGCAGAGGAACAGCAAGCCCATAGACCAGGCCTACACAAGGTTAAAGTCAATCCAGAGGTTTGAGTTGTGCTTCTGAAAATGACAAGATGAAGTCATTCAAATGAGATGCATTCTGTTTTGACATGAATCTGTTTTAAAATAGACCATGATATGAATAGGCATCATGCTATTCTTAAAAAAAATAAAAAATAAAAGTAGGATGAGGCATTCAAATCAGGCATCAGGTATTCAAACCAAGCTTTCCTGACTTGCAGTATGTGGGGAGGGAATGGTGGTGCTGCCCTCCAGTGGTACAATGGAGACTTACAGTGCTCCTCAGGTTGATGGCAGTTTTGGGGCTGAGCCATAGGCACAGCACCATGCTTGGCCGTGAAACATATCGCCAGTTTAACATTTAAAATGCCTGGAGGTGTGGCCAGAAAGCCTCAGCCATTACAAACAGCACATAGTCTTTTTTTCACACTGGCAAAACCAAATAACGTTAACTGTAATACGGTGTAGTGGCATGTGGAGTTATTATTTCCAGGACTGAACAGACAGCAGAAAGTATATCAATCAGGGACAAGTAAGATTGAACAATATCACTCAAAAGCGACTGGAAACGAGGTGCAAGATCTTCTTTCCTTCAAGCATCTTGTCAGTTGTTGTATTTCTGAGCAATGACCAAGAGGGAGGAATATTTGGACTTTGACATCAATCAGACTACATGTGCACAGTGCCCAAATTACATGCAATGAAATGGCAATGATCAATAAAATTGCCGTGTCATCTATGTCACGGTGCCCCGTCAAGATAATATGGAGAACAATGAACTTCAATATCTTACATGTCATTTTGCCAAAGTGACTTTAGATATGATGTTGCCAGTCAGAACAGTGGCCATAAAAACTGAGGCAACTCCAATTATGTTTATCATCTGTTTTATCTTCTTTGTCCCTGGTATCTAATTGCATCTTGTGCACCAAGCAGAAGATAACTGGATAGGAGATGAGGGAGATTAGAAAAGAACAGAATAGATTCAAGCAGAACGCAGCAGATCATTGTGACAAAGAATAGAGTATAGTAAAACTGAATAAAATAAAACATAATAATGGCATGGCTTTGGCTGCGATTAGAAAATGAACAGTGCTGCCACTTCACTGTGCCCATCACCTCCCTGTGACCCACTTCTGACCAAAATCTCTCTTCCTCTTTATCACACTGTGGCTATTATCAGCCATCATAGAAAATGCTTACTGATAGTGACTGTGTCTTCTCTCCTTTGAACCTTCAAATATTATCTGCCGTTATATAAGTAGCGCTATAAGGAGTTCCCTGAGCGACTGCCAAAGGCATCTGTACCTTTACCTGGCCTTTGCTGGTCTGTCAGTTCCTCTCTGACGGTAGTGCTGTCTCTGCTGCTGCTGCTGCTGGGACACAAACACAGACAGCCTACACACACTAGCACACACCACAAACACAGAGACAGAAGGAGAACAGACTGCCAGGCAGGCAGACGGACTGTCGGACGGAGGGAGACGCACGCCGCCATGGGCCGTTGTAACAGAAGGTGTGGGCTGATAGCCGGAGCTGTGTTTGGGGCGGTGGTAGCCATCCTGGGAGGCATCCTTATTCCAGTGGGGGACATCATCATTGAGGGGACAGTGGAGAAGGTATGGTGCTCAGTTTCACTCTGGTTTGATACAACGGAAAGAGAGAAGGGGAGAGAGAAAGAGAGTATGTGTGTGGTTATCAAGGTGAACCAGGAGAAAGAGAGCGAGAGGTGTGTGTTTTGGAAAGCTGTTTATTCTGGTAAATAAGAAGCTATGCATTAAGCAAATGTATTTTGTCTAAAATGATCAGAAAAAGACAAAAACAAACACAATCTGTGATTCTCAAATGTGCAGCAAGGCTAAACACGGGGTGAAACTGGAATGACTTACATTCTTTTATTTAATTATCATAGGGCCAAAATCGTTCAAACGTGTCAGCAGTGGGGCTGCTGGCCTGCTGGCAGTCTTGAAGCTGGTTTAAAAATAGATTGTCTGTGTGTCTGCGGGGTGCAGGAAGCTGTCATCGAGCCCGGAACGGCAGCTTATGAAAACTGGGCGTCCGCAGAGGCAGTGGTGTACCGGCAGTTCTGGCTTTTTGACGTGAAAAACCCCCTGGAGGTTTTGAATAACGGCGCAAAGCCATTGGTGACAGAGAAAGGACCATATACCTACAGGTAAGGTGGATTCTTTACTCTTTTTTACCCTATCTTACTCTTATAAAAAAATATATGTTTATAATTTGATTTAAATCACACTGTATACACATGTGAATGATGTGCACCTTCTCATTTGGCACCTTTAATGCCAGTAATCTTAAAACTGAACTCAGATGCTTCATCGCATTTAATCTGATTTGATATAATCTAAGAAGTCCCTCTTCCCCTGTTTCAGGACAAGATACCTACCCAAAATGAATATCACAGCTCATTCCAATCACACTATATCCTTTCTGCTCCCCGCGGGCGCCATCTTTGAGCCATCCTTGTCAGTGGGACCAGAGGAAGACCAAGTCACCTCCCTAAACCTGGCTGTGGCTGTAAGTGAGTGTCACCCCGCTGTGCGGTGATGGCTTATCTTCTGTACCTGACTCAGAGGTTCACAACACGAAATATACTGCATTTATGCATCTGTACTGTTGATAGTTACATGTTCTTAGACAAGACAAACAATGCTAAATCAAGCTGGTCTGCACTGCAGAAGATAGCTTTGATCTGCAACCGTTCACTATAGCAAATGTGCATTGAAAAGTGTGAGTGTTGGATCCAAATTAGCTGTGCCAGCACAGTTCAGCTCAGACTGGCAGAAAGGTGTATAAAGGGAGTTTATGCAAATTGCAGTATGACATATTTAGAGTGTTTCAGCAGGATTTGCAAACAAAATGGAAATCTGGTTGGGGCAAATGACAAGGTTGCTTGTAACTGGTGACTAGATGCTGATGATGAGATTGGCATAAACATGGCAAAAGGGTACTGCGGCAAAGTCTTGTTGAGTCACTGTGAAAAACATAGACGTCACGATTACACAATTGCAGTCTTTGGTTGTGGGTACAGTGCACATTGTTGCTCCTCATAAGTTGATAAGTGACAATTAGTGTAACTAATTGCAACATCAGCTTGTCTTTCAGTTATTATATTGAACTTGCAGTCATAAAACAATATCTATCACTCTGAGAACATTATCTCTCTGGCCTATGTCCAGAAGCAATGCCAGTTGTTGTGTGCACAGCAGGTTTGCTGTGCTGTGTGTTATTATGGGATGATTTACTGTTCTTTACATTGACACAGTGATTACCATTTAAGCAACTATATGCTATTTTATACATTTCCTGACTTTCAGTGTCTCCAAAGATAAAGATAATTGTTTCTGGGCTTTTCAGGGTGCTTATTCACTGGTTCCCGAAGTGCTGCATATTGCTCTGGAGGGCTTAATAAAGTCAACCAATTCATCGTTGTTCCAGCGCCGAACAATAAAAGAAATCCTGTGGGGTTACCCAGACCCCATTTTGAGAAGAACTATGGGCGTCTTTGTACCTGTAAGCAAACAAAGATATTAACCTTTCACATCCACAACAAAATGTAGAAGAAACAAATCCTCTCCATTTACACATCAGTAATGAAATTACGTGTCATATATGCCTGTGTATTTTCTCTAGTACAATGGTACCTATGATGGCTACTACAATGTCTTCACTGGAAAGGATGACATATCGAAAGTGGGACTTATTGACAGATGGAAGGGTGAGAGGTGAGTTTAATTATGGATAAAATTAATGAGATATTGAACACTGCTGCACAGCCTTGGCCTGCTATCGGAATAATCATTTAATAATGCTTTACATAAATCCTGAGAAGATTGAGGAACCTGGAGGAAAATTTCAGTGTTGTAGGCTACGTCATGCTAGATGAGAAATGGCTTTCTGATTCATGTCATTTTGTCAAACAGGACTGTAGATTACTGGAAGAACACATACTGTGACATGATCAACGGAACAGGTGCAGTTCATGATTCAAAATTTACTGTTTGTGACTATAAAAGAGAAAGGTCACACAACTATAGACTGTACCCTAGTTATAACTTGCTGTAAAGTATGTTTCTGACAGATTTATTTGACTCTGTCTCTTAGATGCTTCCTCCTTCCCTCCCTTTGTGGACAAGACGAAACCTCTCTATTTCTTCTCTTCGGACATCTGCAGGTGACAAGGACTTTCATTCTGATGGAGTAATTTGATCGATGTTATTGTGTGATATGCTCTCGTGACATTAATCTCTCCTTGTTGACAAATTTGAGAAGTGTAACCCTTTGTACATCTTACTCTCAGTAACCACTAGAGGTCAGATGTTGCCAATAATGAAACCCTAGCCATAGACTTCCACTGTGCTGTCATTAGCCAGCCTGATCCAAGTTCTATGGTGGACCTCAAAAAGAAGCCAGAATACAAGACATCAGGAAATAGACTCTACCTTTGGGAATATCAAGGTGTTTGATCTACATCATGACCATTGCTGGAAGATTCTTGATCTAACCTCTCTACTGCATTGTCCTCAGGTCTGTGTCGGCCACTTTTGAGGACAGCAAGGATCTGAATGGGATTGAGGTGTACCGCTACGTCCTCCCCAGGTTAACCCTGGCCTCCCCTAAGGAGAACCCAGACAACCAATGTTTCTGCAAAGACCCAGTGGTCACCAAGGACTGCGCCTTGGCTGGAGTTCTGGATGTCAGTGCCTGTCGAGAAGGTCAGTACCAGGTTCAACTGTTGAACCTGAATCTTTTTTAAAGGAACATGCATTTGCATTGGATTTGCAGCACCAGCATTTGAAGTCATTCCCATGCTGTACAGAATTGCGCATTAGACCTTTAAAATGACAATTTCTTGATGAGCAATCAATGTCATTTTATGCACAGCAGATTGACTCTTTGAACCCTCATTGTTCCCTCGTCATCTAAACAGGAGCCCCCGTCTTCATCTCTTTGCCCCACTTTCTTCATGGCAGCGCTTACCTGAGAGAGGATGTGCTGGGACTCAATCCCAGTGAGGAGCACCATGCCACCTACCTGGACGTGGAACCGGTAAGAACTTACAATCTTCTATCTTTAAAATGCAAGCTTTCCAGCCAATGTGGACATGTTTGATTCTTAGTGAATCTTCAGTTTCTGATGTAATGTTACTTTGGTCCTGTTATACAATTTCTCCATTCCAGAAGCTCATTTTGATTTCAGAATCGTTAATGCTGACCTCATGTTGTTGCTTGTTTTATGTATCAGACCACTGGGTTCACCCTGGGCTTTGCCAAGAGACTCCAGGTGAATATGATGTATGGACCATCAAAAGTCATCACGTAAGTTCCAGTATGTTCAGTTAGCTCGGATATTCAGGAACATTCACGGCAGAATTGTTCATTGAATGATTAAATAACGAACTCCTTCCATGCAGGGTGCTTAAGAAAGTAAAGGACTACACCATATTCCCTGTTGTTTGGCTGAATGAGGTAGGATATTTTTATTTTAAAAAACAAAGCTCTGCAATAATTTATGGTTAATGGGATGTTTTATCAGGGGAGTACATGTTACTTACTCTCGCTCTTACTCTATCTCTCTCTCTCTGTCTCTCTCTCTCTCTCATTCCATCTGTGCAACCAGACGGCTGTTGTAGATGAGAAGACAGCGGATAGGTTCAAGAAGGAGCTCATCTACCCTATGGAGCTGCTGCATGTGATACAGCAGGCACTATTGGGCGTTGGTCTGGCTATCTTCTTCCTCTGTCTTATCGTCTACTGTATTTTGCGAAGGAAGGAAAACAGCGCCAAGTTGGTGTAAGTAAATCAGGCAAAGCCGTTTGCTGTGCGGGAGATGTGGTGCACACCGCAGTCACGCTGCTATTGGACCTTTGACCATTTGATATTGACTTGCACTTTTTGTAAGTTCATTGTTATTTATAATGTTTATCTTTCTTTGATACCAAGGGGGGATACTGTGATTTTGTAAAGCTTAACAGCTGAATTCCTTTGCCAATTATTATTTCATGCTTAATTTAAATACAATAATCACTGTAACATTAAATCTCAATCAGGGATCTTGAGAGTAAGGAGACTCCTCTTAGTAGTAAAGTTATTAATCTACTTTACTGTCCTACAGAGAGAGGAAGATGTTTTATGTCCTGTGAAAGAAATGTACTGTACATAAATAAATTTTAATCTTGTAACTGAAATATACTTTGTTGAACTAGCACCTTCAGAGTAAATAAAAAGTGGGAAAAAAACAGGTTTCCGCTGGGTGCCATACTCTTACTGTCGGTCTCAAAGGGGTGTTCTCTTTGGTTGTGACACCAATGCAGGCTATCAAAACTAGTCTACATCCCCCTCAGCCCAAGAATGGCTCACGCTCCCCCACTGCTGAAACAAACCTCTCTATTGTGCATGTTAAAGCAAAATTATTCAGTTTCCTTTTCACCTTGAGTGGCCCATAAATCAAAATAGGGGTAAATATGGGCTAGGGGATGATTATGCTTGTGGTTATGCATGGCTCTTGAGTTTGTTTGGTGAGAAAGCAGTATTTCTGCCTGGCAGGAGCCCTCTCTCCAGTTTTATGGGTTTTAAATGACCCTCTGCAGGCTCCTGGGTTTCTTTGATTCTACTGTTCAGTCTGCAGCATTCACGTCCCACATTCAAGGAAGTGTTTCATTGAGATTAAAACAGACAGGTCTCACTCCTCTCTCTGGGAATGGACTATTTGCATCCTTGGGTTATCCTACCTGCTGCAGGCTGCAAATTTGCCTTTAAAATGTATTTGTATTGGGCTACTGTAAGTTATTAAACCCACACATTTTCTGTCAACCCCACATCCCCCCAACCCATCATAAAAAAGTAGTATAATGTAACTGTTATCATGTGGTATAAGGTATCCCAGCATTAATAAAGAGATGCTGCTGCTTTCTTTTTACCTCTGTCAAAATAATAACATTTGATGCCATAATATATATGGGTTTACCTGGCCAGGGACTGCGGATGAAATTTTGCCAACTCTGGGACAGTCCATTATCTCCATTAAATAAACAAATACATAAATGGCTGGGGAATGGCTAAGGGAAATTCTACATTTTGAGAGATGATACAGATGAAAATGTGGTCTGAAAATGGATTATGTGATTAATGTGTAAAATTAAAATTCATTTAAACAGGTTTATTCATTACATTAATAAATAGAAATACACAGGTTTCATAATAACACTGAAGTTACACTTAAACTTGACATGATGCTGGTCACACATTTTTATTAAAACGGGAGCAGAGATCTGTAGAGGGAAGTGGGGAAGGGTTAAACTAGAAAGGGGTGTCTTGTTTCAAAATGAAAACAGGTACCTCTGCGACTTGCAGATACGGTCATAGTTAGTTGGTGAAATATGTTGAAATTATATACACAAGGTTCACAATGAAAACACGTTTCCACAAAAAATGACACAACATTAAGTTAAAAGGATGAAACAAATATACTCTGTACACAAAAAACAAATAATCTCTATCTACATTAGCTATGCTTTTGAAAAAAAAAAAAAAGATGCTATTCACATATGTAAAGGGAGAGGGGAAACCGGACTATATCACAACTATCTCATTGATGATAATTATCTCAGAATTAAAAGCATGTCCACCTCTCTGTGCAGGAGGTGGAAAATTTCTAAGCATCAATGATGGAGACTGTTGTTTCCAGGTATTTAACAGCGATACATTTTACCTGAAGACAAAAGATACAAAATGTGCATCTCTGCTCGTTTTGGTTTCCCAAAACTAATCCAAGCTAGCATTAAGAGTAGCCACATACTTTTTCTGTCATGACTGAGGAATTTCATGCACATTAACATGCTTCTGTGCTGGAAACACGAAAAGTACAATACAATATGCAGAGAGAAATTTAAGTACTGCGAGGCACATTCTCTCAAATGTACAACGCCTGAGTAATATGAATAAATACAAGATCATTTAAGGAGCTTGCATCAGCGCACATTTAATTTCAGACTCTAGTCAGTATTCTACTACAATGCCTATTTGGGTAACATCTGTGCTGAATAATAAGTTTGGCCTGTCCACTCATAAATTTTAATTCATAGCCTTGTAAAAAAAAAATTAATGGGGCCACTTGCCATCTGTGCTTTGTATAGACAGTGCTAGTATAACACAATGTATTATAGAGTATACTGCTGGGGGGCTACAGGGGCTTAACGTTAACCTGCCTGTGCCCACTGAGAGCCAGAGTAACTCTGCAGTTATTGCTGAGCAGAAATACTCTGTTAGTCAATGGAGAGATGTGAGTAGAGCCTTATAAAATACTATTTTAACACTTAGAATAAAGAGAAAGGGCGCTCAGTGTCAAACATGCAGATTTATTTCTCGCTCCCATTTCCCTTCTCAATCTCCTCTCTTTATTTGCAAGGTTTCCACTTCCCTCCCTGTTCTTTTTCTTTCTTTTTATTGTTATTACTCTTTTTTCTTTTTTTTTTACACAGAGCAAATGTCCATGGTGCGCTCAGCTAATATCCAGCCAGCCCAATTTCCTCTCCAGTATCTACAATAAGATAAGAACCCTGCCCATAATCACGACTGAAGGTGTGTTATCAGAAGCAATGTCAGCTGAATCCACAGTTTATTGGTGGCGATCATAAACCAACAGGGCCACTTTGTGTCTGTGTGTGTGCGCATGTGTGTTTGTTTGTGTGTGTATGTGTGCGTATATCTCACAGTCTCCTGGTCACAGTACCTCATGAATTCTGTGTGAGAAAAGAGATATCCCCAAATAACCCCCTCATCTCCCACACCCACATCCTTTTCTGACATCCACGGTGCAGCTCTGTGGGTGGAAATAAGAGCATTCACTACTTCTGAGTAGGGTACAGAGTCAGAGGAAGATGTGTGTATCAGTTTCTACCGCATAGCAGCTACGGCACCGCCCCGTCAGACCTCTGGGAGGTGGTTGCGGCGGTTGCGACTCTTCCTGCGGTCCAGCAGGGGCTTCAGTTTGGCCAGATCCCCCCTGAGAGGCCCAGGCGGCTGAAGCTGCTGCTGCTGCTGCTGCTGCTTCTGCCGGAGCTGGAGGCTCTGCAGCTCCTTCCTCTCCTTGCAGTACTGTTGCACAGCCAGGCTTTCTGCAGGGCTGAAGGCTGCCAATAGGGCCTTGGGGTGCAACGAGCTGGCCCACGCCCAGGGCGACTGCCGCTTGTCTGTCAGCACACTCACCATGGCCTCGCTCAGCACCCTGAGGCGGATCTTGGCCACGGTGCGTTTGAAGCCGTTCTCAGTGGTCAGGCAGTAGTAGAGGCCCTGGTCAGACAGCTGGACAGAGCGGATGAGGAGGCCGTGCTCAGTGGACAGGACCCGGTCACTTAGCTTCACCTGTGAAAGGCATAATTAGGTTGTATCATAACCCCATCTACATGGATTTTAGCAGTCCATTCCAAGTACAATCAGATTTCCATGGTGCACATTAAAATCATTTTTGGATTTAAAACAACTCTCAGATTAAACTTATACTTGGCACCAAAACTGCATGTATAGGCCTAGGTTACTCTATAAAATGAGCTGCAGAAGGACTCCAACAATAATATACCACTGGACTATAATGATTTATTTAAAGGCAAATGATATTCTTGAGGGGAAACGGCTCTAAAAATGGCTGTAACTGTGTGCCTACTCCACAGAACTAAAAGTTAAATGCATTAAAGATGTGTCTCTATCACGCCGGCGCTCTCCTGCACTGTTCTATTTAATCTGTCACAGCCTGTGGAGGTGCTCTAACTGTTTAAGGGGTGTCAAATATTTGTAAAATGTCTCCCCGCTGAGAATCCACTCATTAGTCAAGGTCTGTATCATGTTTGATCTGTATCACCGCTCGTTATAATGCTCCGCTGCCAATAAACGCTCCCAATGTCATTCCTCAGGCAATACAAGCCCCTGATCAAGTGTGTGAGCTCATTTGACTGCTATGACATGTTTAATGTTTGATGTAATATTCAACCATGTGAGCAGGCTGGAGACACCAAAGCAGTCTTCTGCAACAGAGAAAAAAGATTTCTATTCATTTGTATCTCCAGGGATTTTTATGGCGTGCTCGGTTCAAGATTAGCTTGTGATGTGTCAGAGGTCAAGCGGGCTGCGATGTTGGCCTCCGATCTCTTTGACCTTGAACTGACCTCTTTCCTCCTGTCATTGTCCCTCTGGATAAGCCAGCGGATAGACGCCTGGGGCGACTTGGGCAAACACTCTAGGAAGGTGGTGTTGTTTTTTACACCGTACTGCGTCATCTCCACTGCATTCCTGTAAGCTAACAAACCACACACACACACACACACACACACACAGCCAAGAGAGACACATCAGACGTCACTCGCTGACAGACACAAACCCCACAGATGGATGCATATCTGCCTCAAGCCCCAACAGTGAGGGTGGAGTGTTGACCTAAAGGCTTAGGTTAGCACCTGCAGCACAGCCAAACTCCACCTCGAGTACTCCAGTTTCTACTTAACATGACATAATGTAACCTCAGTTTTGTCCTTTAACCATTTGTTATTTATTTTTGCAACAGCAACATGGCTCCTCACTCAGCTGGATGAATGACAGGGTAGAGGCTAATTAGCGGTAATGGCCATATGGTCGGTTCCCCAAGTTAATTTAAAGATGTAAACTGTTGGAAACGGGACACTCTGGGGAGCACAGCCTCTCCTCTCATTAAACCGCATCCTGCCAGTCGACTGGGTGCATATTCATAGTGAAGCATGTTGCACCTTTACTCAAAAAACAGGCACAAACACACTTGCACGCGCACATGCACGCACGCACAATATGTGCATCCGTGGAGCGACAGCTTCCGCGGAAATCACTACAATCCCTGACAGGCCTTTCTTCCTGGATGACAGTTAATCCCATCAGATGTGCACTGTTTTACAATGAGAGGACATATTTGTCTAGGATTTAATGTGAATCTGTATTGGCAATGTATATAATGACATGTCAATGTCAGACTAAAGAGGCCCCTTCATAAATACAAATATATAAAGAGCTTGAGGAAATTACCTTTCAGATTGAATCCTCTGCACTGAGTAAGTGGATTGCCATGCATAATGTCTTGCCTCCTGCTTCTCCTAAAAAGGAAGAATTCGCATATGAAAATAACAAACATAAGTGCACAATAAGCAGCTAAGTACAAAAGTTTCCAATCACAATATGCATTCATATCGTGCTACTTTTATCCCAACTCTGCTCCACATGCTAATTTGATATTATCCACCAAGGGGAAGGAGTAGTTTGTGCCAAAACAGTATGAGGAACATTTGACCGTGTTATTCCACTCTCCAGTGCGCGCTCATGTAGAACAGAAAGAGGCCGAGAGGACGTAAACAAGCTGACACATTTCAGACACATTTTCTGCAGGAAAACGGGGGCTGTGCTTTTGTTCTGCGACCAAACTAAACTTGACCCGCGTCTGACTGAAAAGCCGAGACACGCAGCTGGTCCTGAAAGAAACAAGAGGGGTATCAGTTTAGGGGAGAGGTGTCACTCATGCCTCCTTGTCTGTGTTATGTCTAGATGGAGCGGTTACAACAAAAGCAGAATTAGTGACATTAACACTGAAGTGGGTGCTGAAGGATTTCAATATGGTAATCTTTTGCACTCAAAATTTGAACAGCTGTTACCACCTTTCAAATACTGCCTACCTACATCTTGATCATGAGAAATATTGTGAAGTATATACAAGTATTTCCTGTTTGCAATATCACTAGTTAGCACATTCATGTAAACTAGAGATTGACTGATACATAAGTTTGACACTTTATTGACTTTGGAATTAAAATTGAATACATTCTCTTCATTGTCACCCATCTGATATAATGGACAACATACTGTGCAGCGTGCTTGTTGAAATCTCTGACAAGGGCTCACTTGATCGCTTCTGTCTGTCTGTCAGCAGGATAACTCAAAAAGCATTGGCCATATTTGCATGAAAATTGGTTTTAAGGTTCCTCGCGGGCCAGCAATGAAGTGCTTAACTTCTCGGGCCAATCAGACGTGCTCAGCCCAAACAGGGCCATGAATTCCAGCTGCAAACGTAGTGCAGGTCTGTGTTCTACTGAGCGCCTGATTATTTATACTTTTATTGTAGAGAGATTGTGATTCAGATTTTACTGTCCTCCACGCTGGAGATTTGTATTCACAGTCCGTGCATGCAGCACAGGAGCACAAGTGACGGCACACTTCAATAATTGATTTACGGCGATTAATAATTTATCAATACAACAACAGGTTATCTATGGGAGGCCCTTTCTTGGAATCGATTCTGATGTGACATGCTAATCAGAGTCCACACACTTCATTTTCTTCTTCTCATGATTATTATCATCCAACAAAATTGTGTAGGAAAGAGAAAAACTGAGAAGAATAAACATTATGCCGCCCACAGCAATGTCTATTAATATAATTTACAGTATCAATTGTGTTGTCTTTTAAGCCTTTTTTCACTTGATCGCTTCTGTCTGTCTGTCAACAGGATGACTCAAAAAATATTGGACATATTTGCATGAAAATTGGTGGTAAGTGTGAATTACAAGGGAATTAGCCAGTTCTTGTATAATTGTTTGACTTGTTTGGCATGAATATGGTCAAATTTAAAGATACTGAATACTGGCACAAAATACCCGCCATGAGCTTTTGTGTGAACTTGTCTGTACCTTTTGCCGGTGGGATAGAAGCGGGAGCAGCTGAGCCCGTCCCACGCACAGTAGGGGTCTCTGGCCAGGCAGCAGTCAGCACAAGCCGAGCCGTACGCCTGACAACGGTGCAGGGAGACCTGGGAGACCCCGAACTCGGAGCTGACGTACAGCTGTTGCTGCAATGTAAACAGTTCAAATGTCAGCTGCCCTGTTTGTCTTAATAAGCGGCCGGCTGACAGGAAAATGAGACAGAGGGCTGAAACAATTATGGCTTATTAGTTCCCTCTCCTGCCTTTAGGAGCCTTATTATGCACAGGAGATTTCTGTTTCATGCATTACAAAGTAGCTGCAGACAAATCAGTGGCATATTACAACAATAAAACTGTGCTTTGTGTGTGCAGAAACCAAAGATGGATACTTACTTTTTTCGAGGATATTCTCAAGTTTGTAACCGGAGCTTGATTCTAAAAAACAGCACATAAAGGTACAATGTTCAGTGCTTTCAGATACCGTCAGTTGTTATTTCTATCAGAACAGCAGTACATCGGTTTATGGGACTTTCCCTGAATAGCAAACAGACTCTCGCAAGCAGAAAGGCTGGCATCGAGCAGCAGAACCTGCAAGGGAGCCACTTTGCATAAATCTCTCTCCAGATGTCTGCAACTCTCCAGGAGAATTTTATTCTGTCTTCTGAGAATAAATCAAAATTACTCTTCTGATTGAAGGAGCGGCATAGTCCAGGTGCGCTTGAAGATTAAAGGAGCCCTGCCTTTTAGTTTTTAAATGATCACAGGTTTTAGTGGTTTGAGCCAGATCAGTGGGCAAAGATAAAGCAGCATGTGTGAAGGTTCACTCGGGGCAACGGCAAGGCTCTTGCAGTCTGTCAGCGTGTTTCCCATCACTCTGCGCCGCAGTGCGCACAACATCCATCTCCTGAATGCCACCCTGTCTCTGCCTGTCTGACCCTGGCCTTTGTGTTGTGGCCAAGTGTGCCGTCCTCCCTGCCTTTGATGTGAGGCGCGGTGGGAAAGAAAAGGAATGAAAGAGAAGGAAAGACAAAGGACTGACCTTAAACACTTCCAGCTCCTCTAGGATCAGATCTTCATCCAGCGAACGATTGGTTGGCAGGACAATTACCTTCTGCACTGTGCCTTTGTCTGGGGGCAGGAAGTGGACATAGGTCACAAACACATACTCACACACAGCGGGGTCACTCAGCAACCACATGAGATACATACGCACACGCCAACAACCAAGAATGGATGCAGATGCCCGTGGTCATCGAAACTAAAACACAACACAGAAACTGCTTGTGAACTCCCAGTCTGGCCCCCTAGTCTGTGTTTGCTGTTGAATTAGGCATGATAGCCATGTCCAGCATCTGCACCAAAATCAACTATGCTGGGAGAAGGGATGGAGGCGCTTAACTCCACACAAGGGAGGATGAGGTTCTGCGGTGAGGGCAGAATGCAACACAACCATCATCAATAACACCGTTTTGTCCTGGGAGCCAGAGGAGGCGAGGGAGTTACAGCGAGCCACAGCTCCTGGAAATGCCTGATAAGAGTCTCCCCCATCCCTGAGACAATGCCGCGTCTCCGGCCCAGCCTCGGTTAGACAGGCCTGGCTGCCCTTCAAGAATCCAGGCCGGAGAAACAGAACGAGGAGGCTGCCTGATAAACACAAGCAGCTGTGAGAGAGAGAGAGAGAACGAGAGGGTCTCTGGGCAGCCTGCTGAATGCAAACGTGCAAACATGAACACGCACACGCTCCAACGCACACGCACACGCACGCAAACACAAACAACGGATGCAAAAGATGGATCGCTTTTTTGTGCCAATTTTCCTATCAGCATTTTCAGTATAGACATGACCTGTGCCTGTGTTCTTCAAAGAAATTCATTCTTGTCAGGGTGGAAAAGCCTCAACGAATCTGACATATGTTTAGGTGGGTTTGTAGCTCAGAAACGGTGACACACCCCATCTATTCAGGTTAGTGATGTGATGCACTGAACTAGCCAGCACAAAAGAGGTCCATCTTCAAATCAATGAGTCTCACACTCTTTAAACGCTGTTCTTAAAATGATTGAAAACTCGTGCAAAAGAAATGAGATTATTGTTTTTGATACAGTTTCACTTAATTCATACTTTTCGAGAAACACCTGTCAACATTTTGAATTACTAGTATGAAACTAATGTCACTTGATCCCTCCCAAAAAAAAAAAGATAGAAGTTAATCTACCATGTTATTTTTTTCACTTGGTGAAAAAAAGCGGTGAAAAAGTTGAAATTACTTGTTATATGTGTAATGTCTAGTGTACATGACATTATTAGCAAGCTCAAAGTCCTCCCTTGACAGATCTATCTAACAGATCTTGACCTATTTGTAACGTTATTCATGTTTTCTGTCTAGGTCTTGGAATTTGCCGTCCCACCCACAATGTAAAATCCCCTCTGTTACTCTTTTGTTTGCTAATCAGCTGCAGAAATGGGACTCCGCTGTATAATCATTCGCTTATGAAACACCCCAATAATGGCCCATAAGAAATAAGTATTGTGTTAACATGACTTATTGAAGTGGAGCAGTGCTGTTTCAGCATGTCACTGTAAATTAGAGTTTGCTGCTAATTGACCTGCCTGGTTGAATTATAATATAGAAATATAAAGTGGAGGCGATTGTGGTGGCGCCACTGCCTTGAGAGAGGAGGAATGCTGCGGAGGCCAAGGTGCAAGTTGTGGTTGTGTTGTTGACTTCACACACATTACCACAAATATGTTTAACAATTCATTTAATCCAGTCCAGTAAAGTCTCAAAATCCTATTTTTTATTCAGAATTGGGAAAATCTGCCACTGAAGTGTAATAAATTCACTTGCTTCCAATGAAGTTCAGCTTGTTTCAATATTTTTTTTTTAATCAAGTGAAAATATCTTGTGGGGTGATCTTGCCTTAAAATCTTCTGTCTTCCATTATGATAATGACATTCATTTGGACTGCATTCCCAAAACAAGTGGAACAGTTTTGTCACTCCACTGGCAGATAGAAATTTTTAAAGCTTAGAGCTAGACTAAACAATTTGGTATGAGATGTTTTCCAAAGTAAAAGTCTCTTTTGCCTTAATGTTATCATGTCATATTCTTTGCCATGACTAACTTATATAGCTATCTCTACTGTCTCTTTGGCAAATGCTGACAGGGTAAACATGATTAATGATCACTTTATGATGCTGGCGTATAATGCTAAAATAAAGAGGCTCTAGCAGACATAAAAAAGCCCCTCCACTGGTTTTGCACGGCCTGTGTGAATCCATACCTGTGCCCAGGAAGAGAACTTGGTAGTTTCCATCTGCAGCCATGACCTGATCCACGGCCACGGTGGTGTATTTGTAGTCAGCGTTGGTGCGAACCACCAAAGGTCTCCTGCCCACCGGGTAGATGGGGTTGAACATGACCGGATGGTTCCTCACGAACGTCACCACATCGTCTGGGAACTCCTTGGTTGTTTGAATATCAGGGGTGAAGGCTCCACCAGGACACTGGAGGAAGAAGGGGAGTGTGTGTGTGTGTGTGTGTGTATGTCAAAATCAAATTTATTCTCATATCATGCTCTACTTTCGCTCAGTGCAATTACAGGTTTTTAACCCATTTTATTTACATTGCATCAATTTAACAATCTGATAACATAAAGAAACAATATAGCTTCATAGAATGCTATCACAAAATACATGAATTTACTTATTTACTTAACAAGTCATTTAGTCTTAAATGCAATAATATTGTTTGTCTTGAAAAAAAAATCTGACAATGCAATGAGATAATCCCACTTGTTTCCAATGCTAATCAACTTGTTTTTTTTGTTTTGTTTCGTTTTTTAAATCAAATGTCATTTTTTTTTTATACTAATGGGCTGATCAGTCCTATTCTGCCTCGTTTCAACATATTTATACTTGTTCCAAAAAAAATTACTGATTCAAGTGAAACTGCATTGGAAACAAGACGGATTATCTCATCCCACTGGCAGACCTTTTCACTTGTTTTAAGAAAAACAAGATATGGCCAAAAATAATATTTTGAGTATCAAATGAAATCACTTGTTAAGAAGAGGAGTTTTTGCAGCAGCGTTTGACCTTTTTGTTTTATGTAATACGTAAACAGAACTCACAGTCCCAGGCCTTGGATAAGGGATGCGGCCTTGGTATGCCACCCACTGGAAGTTGGGTCCATCTCTGTGAGCGAAGGGCCCGTTGAAGACCGTGAGGATGTCGGCCATGTTGTACACACACACCGCCGAGCCTTTAAACACCGAGCTGTGGAAATGAAACGCATACTTTCCGTGAAACACAACAGAGAGCTAACATCCGCGACCTGCAGACCCACCCAGCTCAAACATCACAGCGTTCCTCTTCACCAGCCACGCTGTTTCTGAGGATGTCCAAGACATACAATCTGGGTGGAACCACTGCCACAGTCCAGCGGGGGACACCAAGCCTGGTTTCCTCCCCTGGTGGACCTGATGTGGTTTGGCCTGGTCATTTAAAACCACACCAAGGTAACACATGAAAGGGCCATTGTTGAAGGGGAAGTGAGCCATATCACGCAAAGCGGAGAGGGAGGAACAAATACAGAGCAGCGATAGGAATAACAAAGTGCAGGGAGACCTCAAGGACCTCAGTGTTTGGTTTGGCTGTGTTCGGTGAGCCAGGCTGCACTACTGTAGCCTTCATATGATCCTGAGGTAACAAGTGGATCAGGGGCCTGTGGCTGTGTCACCCAGGGTTATCCAGATGAAACCAATTAGAGATCAGAACAGATGGATCAAGTGACCAGTGCCTTTAAACCTCCAAACTTGCCATGCAACCCTTCTGGCTATGACTTTCTACTGGATCTGTGCAATTTAATCAGCGTGGGAAGCGTGAATTCACTTTCATCTGGCTGATGAAGGTGAACTGCAAACAACACCAAAAATAGGTGTTTAGTTAAAGGTGGGTTTCTCGGCTTCATTTGTTACAGTATTTCACAACAAGTTAACATGATTGTGAAATAGATATAGATGAGAGACTCAGTGAAGTCAATCAAGGAACAGTAAATAATAATAATAATTAAAAAAAAACAAGGGCAGTGGCAGCATAATAGATATGGAGTATGCTGAATTTTGAATTATAGAAAACAATCTGGGGGAAGTAGTCACTCTTTATTTCGGTTTATGTTACTTTGACCCATGAGTGCAACTGCATCTTTTACTTTATGCTTTTATGCTTTAAGCCTTTCCCCATCGTCAGGCTGAAACAAGGAGTTCTGGGAAAAGTGTCTCTTTTAAGGAAAGTCTAAATCTAAATTCCATATTTGCAACGTGAACACCACTGAATAAAATTTGACGGGAGATTTGGAGATAAAAATGTCAGGAGAGAGATGAATTACTCCTTTTTTGCTCCTTGAAAAGTGAGCAACTGGACTCTCATATCATTTACTCTGGAAAACTGTGTAATGAATCCTCTCTGCACCCCGAAATTCCCGCTGTGATAGACTCCACACAATTGGTGGAGCCCGTCCAACGGTACATCTATCTTATGCAATATATATTCCAGGTTGATGTGTAGGCTACTCCAAATTTAGCACTTGCACTTGGTCAGCAAAACGGTGTGGGTGCGCTGCTGCTTTAATGAGGAAGGAACATCAAGGGGGAGGCCATATGGTGAAGCCACCAACGTTCCTGTAATTGATAGTTCATCACTCGCTCAAGCTGCTCTGCAATGAGACACATGACGTCTCTATCTCGCGGTCCCCTTGACAGGCGCAGCACTTCCGCTGATATCCAGTTAGTGATTAGCATAACTGCAACGGGCCGCAGGAATGTTAGAGTTGGCTTCGTCGCCGCCGCTCTTACCTTGTGGACGTGAAGACTCCAAACACCAACAGGCCCTTGGGCTGATCGGTTTCCAGCAAAAACACACTCTCTGGAAGGGAAAAACACAAATGTGGACACATGGACGAGCGCACATACGCAGAGACAGACGCTCGTTTCAGCAAATTCATTATATGCCTTATCACCTCCCTCCATCCTTGGAGCAATGACAACTGCAAAGTGATGGGCGTAGGAATTAATAAACGCTCATGTTGACAGATTTAGTCTGGTGAACGGAATGGAAAGCAGGTCTCTGACGTGATGTTTTTGGTGTGCAGGGCTCAGGTTAAGAAAGCCTGGTGGATACGCTCATGAACCAATGCAAACTGACCAAAGACAACACAAGTGATGTTATGAAAATTGATAAAACAGTTTTGTCCCAATCCAGACCAAACAGAGAAAGCGCCGAGGATTGTTTGTGGAGAAAGGGATTGCTGAAAATCTCGTAATCTTTCAAGAATTAGGTCTCCACTTTCCATGCAGGGTTATTTGCTGTGTTTCTGGAGTTATAAACTTTGTTTTGAACTTGATACTGTACTGATACCTAGATATAGAGGATTATTCACACTTTCACTACATATGAAGCCACCAAGGGATTTGCAGAGCATCCCGATGTCACGAAGGGGAGTGAGTTCCTCCATTTGACTCACCCAGCTCGTCAAAGTGAGTCTCAGTGCCGTCCTCCTCCAGAACCGAACACACCATCCTGGCCTTCAGGAAGGTGGTCCACTTGTTCACCAGGCTCCGCTGCCCTCCGATGTCACTCTGCACGCAGAATGCAAACCAAATCTTTGCACAAAGCGACTCAAAACCACAACGCACACAAGATTTTATCATTCTGGCAGAGACAGCGGCACTTACCGGACACACTCTGGCCACCATGGTGTGGATATTTTTGGTATTTCCACTGTTATCCGTTAGCCTCTCGCGGAAGAAAAAATACAGTTTGGCATCGTTGGGATCCGTTCCATCTGGTATCAACTGGGCATCAATGAATATTGGCTCTGAATGAAAGCGAGTTGCAAATGGACACACTGTCAACCAGACAGGTTTTCACAATTTCCATGAAGAAGTGCACCAGAATAAACTGAAAATGTTTGGTTAAGATATTTTTTAATCTTCAGAAGTCTTCATATTATCAAATCATTCAGTCTCATACTCGGTCTTAAAATATTGTTTTTCTGAAAACTAGGTAGAATTTTCTTTAATCAAGCTTACTATGAAACTAAATAACTTGGTCAAATACAGATTTTTTTTTTTTTTTTTGGAAAAGTGTATGAATGTGTGTGTGTGTGTGAGTGTGTGTGTGTGCTCACCACTCAGCCATTTGGAGTTGTGCTGGTCTGTCCGCACTGCATTCCTCTTGGTCAGGCTCCTGAAGATGGCAGCATCTGTCCCCATGAAGTCAATGTACATGCCTGAGAAGAGCTCCTGGTCTGGACACACACACACACACACACACACACACAAGCACCGAAATTAGCAATACACCCCCACAGCTTTATAGGCCTTGACATAAAACGTGTTTTATGAAAGTAAGCGGTGGCCTTTTTCGCAGAATTAGCAGCAGATTTACAGGTTGTGTATTAGACTCGCCCTGTGTGTTACTAATAACCATCTGCGCGCTCTCCACAGCGGGGTTATGCTTTTTATCATTCCTTTACTTGCACTTCATCATCCCATCAGTTCCAGACCATGTGTTCTGGGGGATGTGGAGTAAGCAGGGGGAGGGGGGCGGGGCCGGGGTCATGTGGCCCACATCCAAGCCGTCCCGCTCTAAGGAGAGAGTGCTGACAGCACCCAGACAGCCGCAGAGGGTCTTGTACTGGAGGATGGGGAGATACAATAGAGATAGATACTTCTTTTTTTTCTTTTTTTTTTTAAATCGAGCCCAGACACTGGCTGGGATTGTCCTCTGAGTCAGAGAGGCTTGGAGTGCTGCATCACA
>OMLB01039125.1:3341-27296 GCA_900302555.1 Myripristis jacobus | reverse complement strand
GGGGTGCTGAGCGACATCAGTCCGCGTGCCATTCGTGCACAGTGCACTCCGGTCTCCGCGGAGCACGTGCCAAAACTTGCAGATTACAGGCTGGAGACGCTGGAGTGTATTCTGCCAGTCCTTGGAGTCTGCAGCATTATCTTTTACAACAGCCCCTCTGCCCTGCACCAACAGGGAATAGAATAGAATAGAATAGAATAGAATAGAATAGAATAGAATAGAATAGAATAGACTAGAATAGAGGACACGTTTCCCTGGCTGCTAAATAGGCGTATCTATCTATCTATCTATCTATCTATCTATCTATCTATAGGCTCTTCCCTTCATGAACAGGGGTCACTCAATAGTAAACCCTATAATATATTAGAGGGATAAGCCCACTAACTTGCACAAAACCATATCAAAATACTACACGGATAGCATGGGGGATAAAAAAAAATATCACAAACTATATAATGAGGTTACAATAAATTCAATATTAAGTACCACAGACACATTTAACGTCCAGATATAGGGATATGATAACCAATTTTCGCTGGGATTTTCCCACGGGACTGTCCTGCTCACCAGTTGGATAGTCACAAGTCTCAAGTTCTTAAAATTGACAGGAAAAATGCTTTATTGGTGTTTTCCGGTCGTAATTAGATCCCCTCCGCACAGAGAATTAAGGTCAACTGCAAGTGAAATATAAGATGATATAAGTTATATTATTCAATATATTATGTGTAAGTAGATTAGATAAAGACTTAATAAAACACGAGGCGTGGTTTTCTCAGCTTGACGGACTGCACAACAAACTAATTAGGCGTCAGTGTAACCGAGTCTCATAAGATGCGTTTTAAAGAAAACTCCTTTCAATCAAATGCTGCTATAGAAAAAAAACGGAGGTAAAATGTTTTAATTTCAAAACACGATATCATCGCCCTGCCACTAAAACGTCAGCAGGGTCATTCGCGTGCACTGATTTATACTAATTACAGTGGTTTGGAGTTCCAACAGGCACAGAGACGCTGCTGTTTGAAGGGCAAGAGCTCCCTCTACTGGCCACAGTGTAGATGGTTGCCAGTGGACATGATAGGCTTTTACCAAAATCCACAGGCTTCACTTCATGAAAAACCTGACTATATCTGCTGTGCAATATAGCCTAAACATCATTAGCAATTGAATTTTAAAAATGCATGGGAATTTCATGTCTGTCTTGTGGTTATTTTGCATCTCTAAGTTTGGCTCAGATTAAGAAGCCACATTTCTTGAGAGTTTCAGTGACAGTTCTTTGGTTTTACTGGGCATATTTTAAAAAGAAGCAAGGCAGACAAAGTTAAGATTTTTTTTTTCTCTCAGGACATGATCAGCCCATTCAAATGACCACAAGGTGGCACGTGTGTGTCCAAATTAATGTTAGTAGTTTAATTACTCTAATACAAATAGCTATTGTTCAATAAAGCAACATGCAAATAACTACAACATCTATTCTACTACTTTCTACTTTGTTACAATTTTATGCAGCGATTAGGGATTTTTTTTCATCAAGAGAACCTATTTTCTAGTTGTATCTGAATAATAGTTACAAATTTACGGAAGTCACAATACAACTAATTATAATAATGACAATAGTGATAAAAAATATTTCACATCTGTTCTCAGAGAACATAAAACTGTGCATCTCTTACATAGACAAGTTGTCTGTATAAGAGTACGTATTCAAGATTTTATGCAGGCTCACAGCAAACAACCCAAACCAAAAGTGTAATTTCTTAATAATAAATAACAGCTGCATTGGACCCTATATAAATCTGCAACAAAGAGACAAATTAAAACAGAGTGAATGGCAGATTTCCACATTAAATCAGCGGCTGAATCACAACAATAGGTGCATTACGAATTCCAGGGGGGCATAGATGTAATAGTAATCTTACAACTTCTGTCTAAGTCCATGATCCTCTGTTGGCTTGCAGTCTATTGAAACAGTCCAAATGTAATAAAAGTTTGCTAAGCCCTGCTCCAGTCCAGTCTCTAGTGGAGTATCGGTCATTGTTCAGGGGCTCATATCCCCCCCCCCAGTGGGTGAACTCTGCTAAAGCATGCTGGACACTTGTTTACCCAGGATTCCCAAGTCTCAAGGGCCAGCTGTGTGTGCTTGGGCTCACACTGACTTTATTTGCTTTTGGATCGGCCCAAATGATGCAGCTCTAATTCTGCAGGGCTCCAAACAAGTTACTCTCGTTCTCCTCGCCGCTGTGGAGCTTTGGGACATGAGCTAATGGGGTTCGGATTGCGGTTTAACAATTCTGTACAGGTGGAATATAGCACCTGTTGAACCTGATCTGAAGTCAGAAGAAGTCTGACAACTGCCCCTCTGGGTATTTCAAACAGCAAAAGAAAGCGTACTGAAACAGCATCCGTGCATAATTCCCTCTTCATTCCTGCATTTCAAAGATCCAGGATCAGACAACAAAGAGAGCAGGAATTCCCCTTCGACTGAAAGAAACTTTTTGAGTGACTCCATCAGTTGAGTATCATTAATGCTGTAGCCGACATCGCCGGCCCGAGGAATGTAGAGCACAGAAACCACTGCTCTTTTAAGAGATAATCAACATGCACTACAAGAGCCCAAAGTACTTGCTTTTTGACTTAGGTTTATGAGGTATAGGTCTGCAAGAGGAGTCGGCGGCGAGATGAAAAGGCCAGAGGGAGAAGCTGTGTTTGCAGACTTAGCAGAGTTCAGTAGTCTGTTGTCCAGATCCGGTGCGTGCTCAACAGCTCCCTTTGACCGCCGCCTGCTTCATTTGTTGCTCTACAATGAGCCTCTGCACTTCTCGAAATCCATGTGCAGAATGCAGAAGGAGAGTCAATTATATCTGTATTAGCTGGTGTTGGCTGGACAATCCCTTTATACACACTCCCCAATCGAGTGCTAGTCACTGTGTTTACCATGATGAATCCCCAATGCTGAGCAGTTACAATGCCTGTCTGGATGACTTTTACTTTCTTTCAGATATTGTGACCATTTTAAAGGGGCAAAGCAGCAGAGAAAATGCAGAAATACTGACTGCACCTGCCACTGATCTTGGCCCTGAACATGTAGAAACTTCACAATTATGTGAGTCTTATTTAAAAAAGCTGCAAGATTTATTTGTCAGTGACATTTTCTATGACATCCATATGGTTCATTCTTTATCTGGATCCCCAAACAATAAATATCAAATCTTTTGCAAAGAATAAAGACCCCATATTGAATGTTACATAAGTAATTCATCTGACACCCTATGACTATCATGCAGTTAGGATTATCGCCAGTCATTTGATTTTCAGTTTACCAATCAGAGATAACAGGAGGACTTCAGAGGTTGCATGTCAATGCTAGTTTGTACTGCAAGGTTTATGAAACAAGGAAAGCTGGCTTCCCAACACCAGCAGATCTAAGCTTCTGAGTCAGGACACCTGTGGCTGCTGCATTCACCTCCGAATTAAGCAGGGGGGATTATGCAGAATACCAAAACACAGGGCTGATGATTCATTATGGAATCTAATTAAATTAAGTAAAGCATTGAGGAATAAATTAAGGTCAACAAATATTTGTGTAAAAATATGTGCTTCTTTCCTCCCTAATGCTGGCAAAAGATCTGAAGAGATTTTCCCCTGCCAAGATAAGATATTTTGTGTGCATTGTTGCTAGGGATTTCTTAAATTTGGGAGTGGCCAGATGTATTAAATTTTTTTACTCCCATCATTGTGCTGGTATTAAAACAGCTATTTTCCTTTTCAACTATGTCTTGTTTGATGTATTACCAACACTGCAGGGTGCTTTATAAGGTCAGAATTTGAATAAATTAATAGAAATTTGGAAATATTTCTCACCGCATTACAGGGGTGGGCGCATTCACTCAAAAGACTTCAAAGCTGAATGTTTGCACCACAAACGTGAGAGAAAGAGGTATTTTTCATGGACCTTCACTTTATTCTTCCTTAATCTCATTACTCCCTTGGTTGTTCTCATACCTGCAAAAAACCCTGAGATCAATTATATTTGCCTCACTTTTCAAGCAGTTTGTTGTCATTTTGCCATCTGCAGTCCAGCATGTCCAGTACAATGTGGTGTATTCACAGAGACTCTTTGGCTTTCTGAACAGAGAGAGACCCCTTTCTCTCGCTTCTCGGCCCAATTCAGGCCTTTCTTCTCCCTTTTAAGTGGGCTGTTGATGAGGTTAGTCTAATCAGATTAAGTCAACTCACATTGGTCTCTGCAGTTTGTTTTCCTTCCAAAGGCGTCCTGACATCTCCTATACTTTTTCTTTATCCTCTTCTTTGCACTTTTCATCTAGGCTTCCACCCAAAAAAAAGCTTTTCAGCAGAGGTTCCAATGGACTCCTTTATATACCGCAGTTCCCCAATGATATAGGTTATTTAGAATGGGTCACTAGGCTGCAATACATGGGAAAGGGCTTTAAAGTTGTGCAGTGACGCATTTGGACATTTTCACTGGTGTCTGTGTGAATGCCACAGATTAGGTAAACACAAAGCTCTAAATCAAATTGTGGAAATTGCTGGAACCTTTAATTTGATTCCTAAATAAATGTTTGAGGGATGTTGTGCAAACTACAAGGCTAATGCAATCTCCACTTTTCTCCGGACACTGGGATGAGAGTAGCTTTTTCACAGCCAGCTGTTAAATAGTCTTTAAGTGAATTAAGCCCTTATTGTTTAGATTTCACTAATAGTTGTAACGATTATGCCAAGTGGATATAAACAGCAGTAATTATCTAGCAAATTCCTCTTAACCAATTAATTGTTGTTGCTGAAATTCTGCCTGAAGATCCCTGTCCAGTGAAAAGCACAAAACTGGATGTACATTTCATGATCAGAATCAAATATATTTTGCTGAGAATTTAAGGAAAAACACAACAGTAAAAAAAAAAAAAATGTGTGTGCTTTATTAGCTGTATATTACTGTTGAAAACACTGAGGGAATTTTGTTATAAGCTGCTGTAGTACCAGATTGTTAAGATGAAAATGAAAATGAAAAGTGTTGCTCAAGATCATACTTTAGCGTAATCATAATAATATGCATGTTTTAAAAATCACTTTTTATAAATACTTCACTTTTTCATGCCTAACGCTTTTTACTAATTTCCGTGATGTGAGGGAGTCATCACGGGAGGCAAACGTTTTGAATAACTGTTCTCGAAATTCTTGAACCCAAAGTGAAATGAATTCTTTTTCTTCACATTTGATTTGATTAATAAGCGCAGATGCCAGTCAGGGAGATACCCCCCACCTGTAACTGTAAAATCTCTGAAGTTCTCATCAGTGGTGTGCCGTAACTTGATTCTCCCACTAATAACAGGCTCACAAAGACAATGAGCACAATGAGTACAGAGGAGGTCTTTTCATATGACTTCAGAGGCCCCCCCTGAGAAAAGACATGGCAGCCCACTCTCTGAATGGGGGCTGTAGAACCATTTCAAGTTAATGGATCTGAGAGACTGTCCACATAATTACATTACAGCATTTCAGCAGCCCTTTGAGTTGCACACGTATAGCCCTGACACACCAGAGCACTTCATTCATATCATAGCTCCACACTGCAATCTGCTATGACAGATATGGCCCTCTTGGGCAACTACTGAACAAGGTTGCACTCCATGGGACTGGCAACCCCCTCATCCCTCTGCCTACAAATTACTGGAGTTAAAACAGAGGGTGGGCACAGCAGAGACAAAGGATCAAACGTGGAGAGCAAAGCAAATCTGAAAATCTAATTATTTCACAAACAGGTGTTAAAGAATTGCTGCTTGAGTGCAACTATGAGCAGATTTTGCCTGTTTGTCCTTTTCATTTTCCTGCCGGCTTGTCCTACATATAGCAGTTTTTTTTTTCAGGTCTACAAGTTAAGAATGTCCAGGCTTGCTTTTCGATAAAGATATGTAATATATATGCATATATAAGATATATGCAAAACAACAGGTTTCATAAAGGCAAATGCTGCAAGATTAACAATACAGATATTCTTTTAAACTGATTCCTATTCCTTCTGTGGTTTAACTGTAATTATAATTGCTAAAAATGTGCTGTCTGCTTCATGTTCTATGTTAGTTTGCTTTTATTTTTGTAACTTGTCTTTTCTATGTATTGCTTCGGATTAACTGGGTCAATCTATAACTTAAATGTAAGATGTGTCTAAATTGCAAGTAATAAATCATTTGTAAGGGCCTTTTTGTTTGTTTGTTTGTTTGTTTAATTCAAGCTTTGCCCTTCCATTATCCCACAGATTGACATGCTTGTATATGGTAAAATAAATTAAATACACTAAGAAAAATAAGGCAGAAAATGTGGATTTTTCATCTTTTGCTTTTAATTGAGCTTGTGTCTAATCCATTCCAGCCAAACCAAACAGACGTAAAAAGGGAACAGGATTTTTCACAGGCTGTGGCGAATGCTCTTGGAAAAGGCAAACAGATGAACACAGAGCAGAAAAAGCACATTTGTCGCCGCATTAACATGCTGAATGCGATCCTCAATCTGTTTTGAGTTATATAAAGAACCTTTCCAAACCTTCACGAGCCAAATTATTCAAATGTAGACTGATGTTTTCTCAATTTGTTATCAAATGCTTAAATTCCACACAAAAGTCACACAGAATCTATGCCTAGGCAGACAAAGTGGAAAATCCCTCAAACTAATATTACACAAAGGGCCAATTTTGAGATTTTCCTCCTTGATAGCCATATTAAAGGTGCCATTGATCTTTTTGTTCAATTTTGTTGCTTGAAGAAATGCTTTGCTCTCTAGTTCTTCTGGACAAAAAAATGACTGCTTTTGTCAAGGAGCAAAATCAATGCAAATTAATCCTTTATGCATTTCCCTGTGAATAATTCAAGCCTTTGCACTTTTGTTTGGGGCCCGTGAGCTAAACAAAATCATAAGAAAGGTTGAGAATGTGAGCGTTTATCGGCCAGTGGAAGAGAGAGATGACCCCGCTCTCGGGTGACAAAGACTCCTTTATGGCGCTGGAACGAACCCGTGAAGCAGGGGTATTCCACCCTGACTGACCAGCACCACAGGAGATCCAACACGTGCAAAATGGTGCCCCAGTAAAATAAACTCCATTTGCTCCCATAAAGGAGGTTAAAGAACCAAAAAAAAAAAAAACATAATCTATGCCCGTGAGCCATTCCTTAGCCCACATTCCCAGGCACAGGCTGACAGACAGTGAAGCACTTGGTGTAGGTTGTCTGACAGACCACACCTTCACCACCACTGACGGATAACTAAAGAGCAGACTTTACCATAAGAAAGGCAGGACAGTGACTGACTATAGAGATGAATCACTCTCCGCCACCAAGCAAGCAAAGATGCTGAGTTTGCAGCAGACTGGTGAAACTCGCATTGATCCTTTCTCTTCCTCTTTTCTTGCTGAGGCTGAGCTCAGCACATTCCAAAATCAGGACAGAGGTAAAAACAAACGCCACAAGCTGCTGGTGCACGCTGCAAGACTCTGATGTCATACAGAAAACTGAGCGGGGGAACAGTCGTTCTTGTTGGTCATTGCTAAAATAGGATTATGAACCAGGGGTTTGTGGTATTCCTGTGTTTGCAGTCAACTCTGACATCATCCCATCATCAAAGAGACTCCCAAACCCCAAACATCGCCTCCCTCCCTTCTCCCTCTGATGTAGGGATTCATACACTTCACAGCCCGTACCCACCCTTCAACTTTTATTTTGGGGCAAACATCGCTGAGGAGACGATTTGTGCCTCTGAAAACACCATGTATCAATCAGATCAAAAGCCCAGGAAACAAAAGCGGAGGCTGGCAGCATCAGACAAACACTCCCATTAGTCACTGCTTTCTCTTTCACGCGTATCACGTCTCTGGCAAAGGAGGGGCTGTTTACATTGGAATATCTCACACTGTAAAGGAAAGAGAGCCTAGTGCCCGGCCTTTTCACTACTTAAGGAAACAAGTGGGCTTCTGTGCAGTCAATTACAATGAGCAGAGATCAGAGGACCTAAAATGGCCTCCTGTTTCAGAGTATAGTGTGTGGTGCACATCTTTTTCCATACATGGCCTTCACACTAAATCTTCCCACACTCATATACAAACGCACCATTAATAAGCTCTGAAAAGTGTGATTTTCAGCTCTCCTTCATGCGTTTCTCTGCCTTGTCCCATCCCCAGCCCCCTGCCTGGTGGTGACCCTGTGTACCCAGCCTTCAGACCCCCTCTGCCTCCCCCCTTTAGCCCCCTCCAGCCCTGGGAAGAGGAGGCCCATGGTGGAGCTGCAACTTGGGCTCATTAGCAGCGCCCACCTGGAGGCTGGCTGGGGGCTAACTGGGGGACCGTGGGGGCCAAGGCCTTGATCTGTGGGCTATGAGCAGCGGTGTGACACACAGCAGGGCTGAGGCTGGCCGCGGTCACATCACAGTGAAATATACAGTGCATGGCACCATCCGATATATAAGCTCTAACAGCCCTCACTTGATTCAGCCCAATGCCTTTAATTGTTCCCATAGCAAAGGCACACCTCTGTCTGTTGACCCGCCAAGAGCCCTCTTCCGCCAGCTCCCTCTTCCAAAAGCCCGGCAGAGACTCTTGCAGCAAGGTTGGGAATTTACAGACGTTTGCACTGATGGTATCATAGCCGAAACAGTTTGTAAAACAATTATGGAAATGAGTGGCTTTTGTGTCAATTTTCTTTTAAGTCTTGCCACCTCATGCTAATTCAGTATCTTATCATCAGCTCAAACACTGAGTACACATCCTCCCGCTCCATTCCAACTAACAAATCTCACTCTTGTTTGGGGGTTGTTTGCTGTGTGTCACTATTTACTCTGTCTGGTTTGATTGGTATGGGGGGGGTGTTGAGGTATGCTGGTGTGTCTGGAGTCCCTGTGGTTGCCTGTCCTGGACCTGGGCACACATAAAGGGATTCCTCTGACACGACAGCAATCCTCCCTGTGGGTCCTGCGTCTCCAGTCACACAGACTGCAGTCATGTCACTATTTGACACCGCAGCATCTAAACAACCGCCTCTCAGATGGAATTTAGATTTTGAGTTAATTGCATGTGTGTAGAATTTATTTTCAAACAGCGTGCCAACATCGTTCTCCCACTTATCAGCCCTTCATGAGCAAAGGAATGTGGAAGATGCTTTCACAAACTGATGAACGGTCTGCGAGTACAAGGTCTCGCTAAATATTCAAAAGTGCGGGTTATAATTCTCAGTCTCGGCTATTGAGTCCTCTCTCAGCAACCAGAAAATATTAAGACTCAATTTCCATGTTGTGTTATACCTTTCAACCAACTTAATTCCTGATCATTCTCATGAGATATATACTTTGTTTTATAACTTCCAATCTCCAGCCCACATTTAAGCTATTCTGTTTGTTTTTAGGACAAAAAATTCTACATTTTTATGAAACAAATGTAAAGTAAGAGGGAGTGAGTAAGACCAGTTGGTTTGTTATTACAACCTGGGGTGTGTTAAAGTTTAGCCAAGACACTCATGTGTTTTATGGCCCCTCAGACTGACATGTTTTGTGCTTCTGAATTATATCTGATAAAATTATTGACACATTTTCTATGCCATGTTGTGAGCAGGATTTTGTGTCTGCTCTGTGAGGATGTCAGGAAGCGTTATGACAAGCAGATAAAAGAAACCTCATTTATTCAGCCTGGCCACTGAGGATCACATTACAGAAACCAGGGTGGCCTGATTAATAGTGCCTTCAGAGTGTCATCTACAGTGTCAGTGTGCTGAAAGGAAAACAACTGCAGAAAATGAGACCTGAGACCTCCACAATCCAGAGCAGTGAGAGCACAGATCAGCTACTGAGGCTGTTGTTTGAGACTATCATCGTCTCTTGACTCAACTGACCTATAATTAATAGGTCAGCTGAGTAAAGGAATGATGACATATTAAAAGCATTTTAAGAATAGTTTGATGGATTTCCATTAAGAAAATAATAGGCTACCTATCAATCAACCCTATTGCAGCTTTTCGTCTTTTTTATTAGGACAGAGATCAGATCTTCTCCATGGAGAACTGTGTTCTGCCAAACATAAATTGTGATACTATTGGTAAATTATCAGCGACTGTAATCACAGTCATATAGTCCTTGATTAGTAGTGTCAAATAAGCTGCTGTCACAAATGGCTTCCTAACCCTAACCAGTCATTTATTACAAGAGACTGATGCACACCTCCCCAGCATTTGTACGCTTGGCTGAGTACTTGAGTAATAATAAATATGTTCCGCTTTTGCTAAACATGAAACAACACTAATAGTGAAACCAGCAGTGTGAGGGGATATCATGACGGTGCAAGAGAAAGGTTTGTTTGTTAATGAACAATCAATGCAAAAATTAGACTTATAGCAAGAGACATGAATGCTATAAGCATATGAATGCTATTTTAAATGCTCTAAGCTATACATTGTACTATTAGGGCACATATGAGTTAAGGTATAAGGTGGTATTGCCCACTTAATCTGTTTGTGAATATTAATCATTCATTTGCCTTGCAAAATTAGTTTGCATTGAGAAGCACATGCCCTGAAATTGGTGTTGAATGAAACAGTAGGGAAGACATCATGGTTTTATTCAGCTGGTAAAAGCAGCAGCTGTGGCCCTCAGGCTCTCTTCTTCTTCAGGTCTTTGGTCCTGGCATGTCCAGTGTCAGGTGAGAGGAGCCTCTCAAGGGTCATCACCACGAGCTACCAAACCTGCAGCACATCCAATATATCAATATCAGAGTGGGTGAGGAACATGCAGAGCCAGGCACCTGACGAAGAACATCTGAGGGTGGCAGACTAACTACAGCTAATATCATAATGCAACACAGCAATGATCTATACAGCATAAAAACTTTAACTGTCTGAAATGCAAGGCTGTACAGAGCAACCTGCGTGGCGGCTCAGCAGACTGAGGAACACACTAAAAAAATGGAGCATCAGGGGTTAAAATCTGACCTTACAGCTTTGTTGCATGTCGTCTTCCCCCTTTCCCCCGTCTCTCCTGTTGGTCTCTGCAGCAAATCTTAATCTTAATCAAGGCCAAAATGCCACCAAAAGTCTTTTAAGGCACTGCTGTGTAACTTCAGTCAGTCAGATGTGACTCTGTTCCCAAGATACCGTTCTGCTTCTGGTCAGTTGCCGTAGAGCCAGAGACAGTTTAGGGACACAGGCATTCACCAAGCTCTTGTGCAAAGACGAGGAGTTGGAAGAACAGAATAACCAAGAAACGAAGCTGAAAGATGAAAAACATGTATCTATCAATACACATTGGTTGTGTTTTGTTTTTTTTATTGCTTAGATCTTATACACTCAACTTTGAACACAATATATTTCGATAGGTGAGATTATGCTGTTTTTTTCCTCATAAAACTGATCCAGGTTTGTTATTAATTGTGCATCTACCTCTACAGTTTACAGTCAACTGGAGCAAACTTTGATCAGATCAAAGAGTAGCTGGTGGTGAATATGGACAATGGATTGGCAATGATGACTGCTAAATCCCAGTCACGGACCACCAAATCAAGGACAATTAGCATTAGCTTGCCTCTCCAGGCTCACCCCTTAAGTAGGACTCCGGTGAACAAAAAAGGTGGCCTGCTGACTAAGCACATTCCACCTGCGGCCTGCAGTTCAAAGCGCTTCCATGATGGTCATCCTCTGATGCTCACTGGCCAGCCACCACCGGCCCCGGGGCAAAGCACACAGCCGCATCTCCACACCGCAGGTGACCCGGTGCTCCATCATCAGCTTGCCAGCCCCTTCGCAGCTCAGAGTTGTGCTATCCGCTTGGCTGGAAATCAGTGGCTGAGGTGCTACCTGCTAGCTAACTGCCTCAGGTGATGTGTGAATGGGCTTCACCTCTGCACCAGCCACACCTCCCTCCCCCTCAGAGAGAAGACATGAGGGAGGCAGCATATGGCCAGCTCAGATGAATCCCCCTACTGTTTCCAAAGGCTCCCAGAAGCCTTCAGGGTGATCGGTGCTTCACGCTCCTCTTGACTAGATTAAATCTAATAATCTCCCAGTAACGAGACTTTAAATCCAGAGCAGTAAATCACTGGACCCTGGGGCTCACTTACACACAGGGCATGCTGTTTTCCTTTAAACATTTTATTTTATGGCTGCAAGTAAGAGTTAATGTTCCTCATCAACTTTCTCCTCTTCTACTAGTGAAGAGGCACATTTGTTGACGGTCAACACATAGCCTCATCTGTCACAGTTTTGCTGGACTGAATTCCACAGCCCACAGCCTGCACACATTCATTACAACGAACCGGACAGTCTTCAGAGGATCATGTGTAAAGGCTTGTGTATTTGTCATCACACCCAGAGTAATGATATTCAACAGCATAGCAGGCAATACAGCTGAGCAATGTGGACAAACTCAAACATAACAATATCTTTGCCCAAAACCATTGATATCGATATTGTGACCATGTGACCAAATTGTGTAGTTGATTACTGGTGCTTTCATCAAAAATTCATACAACAGATTTTTGATATACAGTCAGTAATATGGATATGATGACCAAGCAGGTAGAAGCAAATAATAGAGCACGTAAAACATCTTTTAAGTTGCATCCTTTTAGTGTAATAGAGCCTTTAAAACCAGGAAAGGACAACAGACTGTCCTCTGAAATTAAAGGAGAATTTCACTGTTTTGGAAGCTAGGCCCTATTTACAGAGTCTGGCATCATCCTCAGACATAGCAAGACCATCATGTCTCCTCAGTATTGATCCTGATATGGACATGCTGCAGGCTCCCGCTCAGCTGCAGCAATGGCCATTTGGGCAAATGTAAATCGCCCAAACTTTGCTTTTCCAACCAGGAAGTATATACACACTTACCAGCCTCACACAGTAGTATTCCTGTCCTGCTGGGATTGTGCCAGCTGTGCAGAGTGTAGCTACAGCGTGGAAGGTTGCAGTTTAAAAGGCAGTGCTTGGTTTGTGAGATAAGGTAGTTCTATTCCAAACAGAGCAGCTCTGTTGATTTAATGATCAGTTTGTAAACCGTTTCTCAGATTAACATTCTGACCAATCTTTCTGATTCATAAAAGCAACATTAATATAATTTTCAAAGCCATTTATGATTGTGCAGTTGACTGCTGTTGTAGTCGAGTGGGAGCCTGGAGCATATCGATGTAAGGATCAATACTTAAGCGACTCAGTGAAATGATGGTCTATATGTCTGAGGATGATGCCAAATAATCTATAAATAAGGACTAGCTTCTAAAATAGCGATTTTGTTCCTCAAAGCACTGATAAAGTCTTAATCACCCAGTAGCAACCCTGTCAACCTACACAAACAGGTTTTTTCCTACAAACATAATTCATGAGGAGCAAATGAAAACGAAGCCTGTGACATCAAACTATTCCTCCCATTTAAGACACACTGCACTAAGACATTCATTAACAGGACACACAATGCAAATCTAAAAACAATAAGCTCCAAGATGAAAATTTAACTTTAATATCTGGTAAAGAACAGCAGAAAACATCGCTTGCTAGAGATAAAAGGAACCACGAATCCCATCTCTGTCAGTACGGGCACTTTTTCATTAAAAAGGCAAGGAAAAATGGCACCATTGTGGAGGTTACCAACTCATAGTGAAGTAAAGACAAGAAAGCCCCTGGTTACCTTCCTTGGGAAACAGTGCAGGGTTCATAATGAAGCACGAACTCCTGCTGGAGGGTTGATTAGGGAGATGCCTTTGCTGGGCTTCTAGACCGAGCGTCAGGCCCGTCTCCTGCCCTCCAGGGACTCGACTCATTCACTGTAATTCATCGCTGACCCCGACACAGCCCAGGATCTCGCACCCTCTCTCTCCTCTCCACTCATTTAATTTGGAGCTGAAGCAGCGGTGGCAGGAAGGAACCCTAGCGATGAAAGATATTAGATGGTGAGGGGCAGCTTTGAATGGGAAATCCACCCAGTAAGGAGAATTCACATGTTGTTTGATCATGTTATATGATCTTGGCCAGATCAGTCGGCGTTCTCAACATTAATAAGTTTCTCCCAAAGCTAGAAGTCAGTCAGAGAACCCCCTTGTGATTATCAAGTGATACTTTCTGGAGCTTGGCAATGAAATGATACTGTCTTTGTAGACCTAGAGAATAACTGGAGTATATTTATTTGTTTCCAAAATTACCTTAGTTTTATATTTGGTCTTATAACTATGAATTATAAAATGTGTCCGTATACTCAAACAAAATGCCCAATGCCACTGTTATGGCTCCACAAAGTCATCTTCATATCTATAGTTAACCAAACAACCTTGATGTGCCTGCAAAGTGTGTACTGCTGGTCACCTTTTATTGTTTCAAGCTTTGGGGGGAAAATCATGTTAACAAATCTACCCTTCATTGGAACACAATCAGCAAGCACATGGACAGATCTTGATTTGCTTAGAGGAAAAGTGCACATGCAGTCTCTTTGTTTAAGCATTACTTTTATGAAACACGGTCCATAACACTCACACGAGCTGCCCTGAAATAATATTGTTCTCTGCTGGACATCATATAAATTTAATTCTGCAAATATTTCACTTTATGGGTGAAGAATGAAGATTAGACGGAGAGGAAGAGAGAGATTTTAACCATGCACCAAATGTAAAAAATGTATAAAGTAGTTTATGTGATTGGCATATCAGCAGCTGTTATAGCCCTACATATGTTAATATTATTATAATAAAAGTGGACAACAACAAAGTTCTGCATTTCAATACATTTTTGAGGTCCTGGCATTTCCATTTTGTGACTTTAGACCTTTACTGCACCACATGTCAGAAGAAAAAAGAAGAAAAAAGAATATATATATATGAAATATTGTATTTTTTACTGCACTACATTTATCAGATGGCCGTAGGTACCAGTTCTTTTTCAGAATCATTTATATAAAATAAGTGTCCCTTCTTTTACTTTTCACATTGCTAATACTTCTGTACTTTTACTGTGGCATTCTGAAAGCAGGACTTCACCATTAATAATAAAAAAAAGGAAAAAAAAAAAGAAAAAAGTTCAGTGTGCATACATGTTCAGATGACTAAACTCACTCATATGTTTACTCTGGCGCAGCCTCCACATCAGATCTAAATGAGCCTGTTTTGGTTCTGGCCTGACCGGCTCTATGAAAAACACACCAAAGACAATGGCATTCCAATCTGGAGACAACCAATGCCTCCTCACCAGGAAGAGGGACCAAAACAACTTCTCTCGGCTTGACTGTGGCTCTTCCGACCTTATGCCAGACAGCCGACTGGAAATGCCAGGAATGCTAGACTGCTGCTCGATAGGAGACCATGTTCCACTTATTGGCTACTGGTGGGCAGAGCCACGGGGACAATGTCCGAGATGAGTTCCCACACAATAGGAACAAGACATTTATGACTCTTCGGCCACGGAAAAATGAGAAAGGTTCACACTCGGGACAGTCGCTGTTCTCATCCCCCCACTGACACACCAGGAGAGGTGCTGCTCTGGGCTGACACCCTCGCATTTTTGAGCTGAGGAGATGGGCACTGTCTTAAAGGTCTCCCCCGAACCCAACCACGCTGTCCCATTTGGGGTGATTTAAGTGGCCTGTTATTACCTTTCTCAGCCATTGTCTCTCTTGTTTTATCCCAGTCCTATGATTCCTTTAATTATCAGCTTCACCAGCAAGACACCAGACAGGAGCCAGCAGAAATCTGGCATGGCACTGACTGGGGAAAAAAAAAAAAAGTAGTGACACCCCAGGCAACCATAATGAGAAATGCAAGTATATTTGATCTTATTAAGGCAAATTCAGGGACTTTATGTGCATAGACTATGTTGTGCTATCATAACCTGTGTTGTACTAGCCTATTCTATAAACAAAATAAACATCAACATGAACAGTAATCTTGAATTCTAACAACTGGACAAGAATATAGAAATTATGTCACAAATATTTTTTGGGACATTTCTTGTGTCATGTGCATTCAGTCACAGTTTAATTCCAAAACTGAGATATCCACCACTTGAAAAGAGTTACAAACACTCTTGAAAATGGCTTAAAATACATGATAAACATACCATTGTACTTTTTAAGGACAAGTAACTTCACTGGTTGTATCGCCTTTCCAGACGAGTCCCTTTACATTTTAGAAATACTGAGAGATAGACATAAGGCAATGGTTGTTTTTGGCTCCAAATCTGATATATAATATATCTGTAAATTAACTGTTCACAGCTACACAGACAGGAAAAAATATGTCTTTTTAGGTTTAGAGAGATTTTACAGGTTTTAGTTTCCATGGTCGATCAATTCACCTGTACTTACTTCGCACACCTCGAGAAAAACAAACTGAACCATAAAAGCTCTGTGATATTTTTATATTTATTTCTGTTCATACTCAGTGGCTTATTACCTGAGCTGAGGCTGATTACTCAGAGGGATCTCACTTGACAATTACCAGCCAGCCAATCTCACTTATCATGCAAGCCTTTAGACTAAGACTGCCACCTACTGGTGTCTCTCTGGCAAAGCAGGCGACAGTACCTGTGATTCCCTGCATGCAGCACTGCCAAAATAACTTTAAACTCACAGTTGAAATACATTTTTCCAGATATCCTAGATAAACACCTAAGTTGCATTTGGATTTTGATCAGTTTTTCTTTTACTGGCAAAAAAAGTAGGGTCTTGTCTAGACTATATTCATTAAATAGATCTAGGCTGCCCTTTCTTGTTAAAGTTGCATGCTCTACTGTTGCTACTGACAAAATTGCAATACGCTGCACTAATTACATCAATGTGCAGTGATGTTTCCAACGATCTCTTTTGATGCTCATCACTCATTCATACTGCCAATTAGGAGCATGGACGCACTAACACCCTTTCATCCGCTGAGTCTCCCATTTCTTCACTGATATCCATTGTGCTCTTCAGCTCGACTGCTATTTGAACCCCACATCCCAACCGTTTCTCAATTAGAACCATCTTCCACTTTGAGGTTTACTTACTCCAAGACGAGGGAGAAAACAGACTCCTTTAGCAAGTGGGCCCCCATTCTCTGGTTCACTGGGGAAGTTTACCCACATCTGCCTCAGCACCTAACCCCTGGAAGAGAGGGGGTCAGTGCCGAGGCCAGAGGTCAGCACTTGTCCCATTGTCAGCTAGAGCCAACATGAACCCCAATCCAACACGACGGTCAGCAGGGAACAAGGCCACGTTGGTTTTTAGGGCCAGGGATGTGTGAACTGAACAGGAGTTGTGCTTTGAGGTGGTTTGCCGCACGGAAGCGCCTGAAAGGGACTGTGCAGGTTTCTTAATTAAGAGAAGAACAAATAGTTGTACAGCCTTTATGCATCATCAATAGCACGGCCGCAAATAGGAAACAAAGCTGTAGCTGAGAATTTGCAGGTGTGCACGGATGTATGTGTGTGTATATGTGTGTGTGTGTGTGTGTGAAGCCACTGGAGAAAGTACTATGGTTTAAAAAAACTTAGTTTATGTGACACTCAAGGGGGAGGTCTGTGTGAGAACGGATCTAGTTAGGAGCGTCACAACAGATCTGACAAAACAGGCGGTCAGGTCAGGCCATGCTTGTCGGAGTGACCCAGCAGTATTCTAGCAACTGATTTTAAAAAAACAGCAGTCTTGCTCCCTCTCCCTCTAACTCTCCCGCTTTCTCTCACTAGCTTTCTTTCTCTCTTATCAGCAAGCCACCATCCATAATTGACCTGATTCCCAGATTTCTATCCCTCTGGCCACCCTTGCCGTAGCATAAAAGTGGGCAGCATAGGTGGCAGAGGACTGCCTGACTGAAGAGAAAGGGACGTAAAAGAAATTATTCTCCTAACGGCTTGAAAGAAAAAGGAAAATCAGCATAATGACCATGCTCCCCTACCACACATTCACTCACTCACTCACTCTCTCGGTGTGTCGCACCCTCACGCAGCCACCCACCTACCCACACACACTGTCTCGCTCTCTCTGCCCTCCTCCCTCTCCCTTCCTTCCGCATCCAAATCTTGATTAACCTCCTCTCCCACTCCCCCTTTCCCACCCACTCACATTCACACATACACACCGACACAAAGTGCCTCGGGGGCCCCCTGACAGATGGGGAGAGGGGGTTTCGGGGGGTTCCACTGAACAAATGGCAGCCTGGTTTAGTGTGGTGTTGTCAGGGTTTGAATTGATCCCCGGGACTACAGAGGCTTCTCTCTGCCAGTGTGTCACAATGGCAACAAGTGTGTGGAGCTGGGAGCAAGCTTGTACAGGCATGGGACCCATGCCTCATGAATGATAGCTTAGCAAATGGCCCTCCTTTCATTGGCTTTCATTGTAGGGGCATCTCTCGTTTTCTTTCATACCCTACTCCCAAAAAAAAAAAAAAAACCTAGCAAAGCTTTGTTGGTTTTTATTGGGTTTGATTGGTTTGAGATTCTGAAACGTGTTGGTTTTTGTGCTATTTTGTATGTGTGAACTTGGGGTGGGGTAGAGTGGTGTAGGGGGGTATTTTTGTACATTTTTGCTTGTTAAATTGATGGGCACTGTGGTCTCACGGTATGGTCTGCGGAATGATGTAAAGCTATCTGTCATTGGCTGAAGCCAGTGAATGTGATTCAGTTTTATATGAATAGCACTTCCTGGGAGGTCGTGATGTTTTTCACTCGGTGAGATAAACACCATGTGTGCATTTTTTTCACAGCTTTCCATAAATTCAAACAGATACACAACAACGTGATTTTCACACAGTTGTGAGGGCTACGTATCCTTTCTTATCGGTCACTGAGATGCTTTTTGAGACATCTCTACATTCAATAATTATTGCAGGTATTATTTTAATAAAATAGACACAAAATTCTATGCATTGGGTTTTGTCTTTTGGGTTCCATGCATTGCATTCATCTTATATGTAACTTTATTTATACGGCATTGTTCAAAACACAGTTACAAATTGCTGTACATACATAAGTAAAATTAGCAATGAAAAACAAGGGGGGAAAGGGAAAATGTCATTTAGCAAAGCAAGTATTAAAGGAGCAGTTTCAAATATGAATATAAAATCAATGAAATGGATAAAACAAACAAACAAAAATTAAATAAATAAGCAAAAACATATACAGTGTTCTCCTACATAGTCTTGTAAAGAGCCCCCACATTTCATCCAAAAGGTAAAGCCCACTCTGACCCCTCGGCTGACCTGGGCAGGCAGTTTACAGCGCTCAGGAACAATCGTCCCATTGCCAGATAACAGCGGCATCATCCCTCCAGGCTCATTTCATCACTGTCACTTCTCCTCAGCCTGGTTAATGTTTCACTAGTCCTCTATTTTGGCTCCTGAGCCCGCAGGGGGAGGAAGAAAAGGACCAGAGGCTTGGTTAATCACAATAGGGAAAAGGAGGGTGATCGATTGATTGGTAAACAAACAGGCCAGACTGAGTGGTAGAGCAGAAGGGGACACGGGGACCTCCTTATCTTCCACATGTGACATCTCCATCCATCATACCGCATTATCATAGCTGTAGCTAGAGCTGTGGATGGGCCTGATCACTTATCCACTGTCAAATCTCATCGTGTCAGGGAGATTAAGCGTTTGTATTTACCTAGGAGAGTGCAGAATGCATGTTTCATGGTGACAACATTAATTTTGTCTTGCTTTTTGTGAATTTGTTCCCTTATAATTCCCTCAGACAAACACAGGCATCTATGCATTTCAGCAGAGCAGGGTTGAGATTTGAGGGGCAGTCAGGAGCAGTGCCACCTGAGGGATTTTCGTATCTTGCTCAAGGATGATGCTGCTTATTTTTATACCCCGGTTATATGGCAATGGATGTTTCATTTCCTCTGAGGAAGCCGGTGACTCCAAGAGGATGTGATGTGTGTTACCCAACTGCTGCAACGCACTTTTGGTGGGTATTTGTGATGAAAACTTGTCAAAACATTGAGTTCCAAGCAAGGTCCCAAATGACCACGAGCCAAGTGATGAATGCCTCCTAAAATGTGCCAGTGGTATATAAATCAATTAGGGCTACCCCCTGATTAAGTGAGAGAGCACTTTTCAATTAGCGCAGAGTATCTGATTCAATAAATAAATAGCATTGGAAGCAGGTGGGGTGTCATATTTCTTCGAAAAAACTACATTAATCACGTGAAGCCAAGTTAAGTTTGGATCCCAGACATGGTGAATGAAGAGAAATGGTTGCCGTTTAACTGGTCAACACGTAGGCCACAACAGTAGGGTTTAGGCTGGGTCAGACAGCAAAGGTACACATCTCATACATACCTAGGTGTCAGGACGATGTGCTCTCTTGCTCCCTTTTGTGTCGTCCACTCTGCATAGCAATGGCAAGTACATTGCTGTGTTTGAATTGGCGAGGTGGAGGGGCAAGCGTGCATTGTTGAAGAGGCAAGGTCTGCATATTAAGAAAACACGGAGGGAGAACAGGGGACTGAAAAGGCCTTTGAATGAGAATCAATTAATTTTCATTTACCTCCATTAGCACTGGGCAGGGATTTGCATCTGTGAACCCATTGCCAAACTGGCAGTGGCCTTTTTAGCTGAGGGAGAGGGCCACATTAAGCTAATGATGGGGGGCAGAGGGAGAGACAAAGAGGTGTGTGTGTGGGAGGGGAGGCCTGGCCGTCCTCTTCTCTCATTAGCACCATAGTGCCCTGCACTGCTGTCACACAGCGAGCCCTCACAGGCAGATCATTAACCACTGGCTGGGATGTGAAAAATATTCAGCCTGCTGATAGAAAAGGGTATTCCTCCACTGCTGGGCATCACAGGCTTTAAGTCTGGATTACTTCAACAGTGACCAGACCTTGGTATTAATGTGTTATACATGTAGTAGTAACATATAGACTCATTACAGTAGTATAAAGAGTTACGTGCAACAGCTGTTTTATTAAATCACAATGTTTTTAGGTTATAACAGGTGACGAATCCAATCCAAAGAAATCTGGGTCATATTTTGCTTCCTCTTCCTAAATGAATAAGAAAATGTGTCTGAAACTGTATTCTAGCTTGTTTGTAAGGCATGAAATTGTATGTGTAATACATGTATGTAATCTGTACATACAGTCCTGAAATTCACAAAGGAAGTCACTATGCCTGCATGTTTTTGACAGAGTGTCTTGACTGCTGCAGACATTTTTACTGTGGTGATTATTAAAACAGTAACAACTAATTACTCAGAACACATTTCAACAAGTGAGCTGCTGTGATTTCAGTGTCTTTCTTACTGACATTACAACAGAACACATAGATATTGGTGGATGCATGTTCATTGCTGCCTTTGTTGCTTTTCAGTTGCACAGCAGATTCTCATACTAAGAAGTAAATAAGAGTGTTGTGTGGTGGCTGTCACCTGGAATTTGGGAGAACAGGAAACGAAAATGTTTAATTGTTTAATTCTGAGATGATTTAATTTCATTAATAGCCATACTGGTTAACTAACAAACATAATATGTACTCTGTAGCTTTGTGTTTTGGGAAGAACAAAAATAATGCCCAATGAAATTTTACAGAGTGATGTGGGCACTTTAATTCCATAAACTTCCATAAACTGTTAACTTTTCTGCAACATTTTTTGGAGAACCATTGAAATTTACATGGCAAACCTTTGAAAATGTCAAGTCATTTCTGCATCCTGTAGGATGAGAGGAAATCCCTGTTTTGTCACAAGAAATGAAAGAATGGCTTCTTAACAGAATGAGTGAGGAAATATGAAGCTGTGATCCAACAAATCATTCATCGAGGACACTAAAGACCAAAATACTTCAAACTTCCACTGCTACAGCTACAGGCATACATGGTTCTTTGGTCTCTGGTCTCAAGATACCGAGAAAATCACCCATATTAACAGAAATCAAGGTTCCCTGTGGATATTTAAATTCATCCACCACTGCAGCCAAAAAGAGTCAATCCTGTGTGAAAAGTAGCGTCGTGGTTCTGCCAAGGCAGACTGCGGATTCCTTGCAAACAGCATATTGGACCGTTTTGTGGCAGACAAATTGCCTGTAACTAAAGATGCAGAATTTACACAGAGATGAAAATGCCATGTAGACCGCAAGACAGCACGCATTCCTCCAGCAACTAGGTGCTGGGGGAGTGTAACACTGTAACACACAGAAGTCAGACTGAAATGTCTAGGAAATATGTTTATTTTGTTTATGTTTATTTCCTCTGTTTTGTGATGCAGGAAATCGCTGTATGTTTGTATGTGAAGAGGTGTCTAATTAAAACTGGATTAGACGTGAGGATTTGGCAGTCATATATTGCAGGACTATGGGGTAGATCTTTTCTTCCACACGTAGGGAGGAACCCAGACAGTATGAAATGGAGCGGAAGGTATGAGCAGAGAACGGGATGAAAGACAAAATAAGAGGAGAGAGCAGACAGGGTCACAGATGTGACATTACGCACACAATAGGAGCGGCAGGGGTAAAAGTGTGCAGACATCCCATCTTGGAGAAAGCTGTCTCCCAGCTGTTTGGGTCACCTGTCTATTAAAAGGGAACATATTTCTTAATGTCCACAGAAGGCAAGACAGCTTTACAGGACCTACAAGGAGAAGACCTTTAAGTGGTTTCATTATTAGACAAGGGGCAATAAATCACTTCGCCTCTTGTTTTGGGGGGTCTAAGTCTCGACAAGCTTATAGGCTGATAAGTCCGAACAAAATAGGGATTCTAGTTGTAAGTTTATGGTTTCTATAAGTATAGTTCTTTTATAAGCATATTGTTGAAAGGAGAGGTTATGCCTTATATTATAAATGGACCTCTGCCTGTGATGCTTTGTGATTTAAGACCACATGGAGGGAGCTTTGCATTGAAACCCAGACAGATATTGAAGTGACCCCCAGCCTTTTCCTGTACTGAGGCGGCAGCATTCTAAAACAAAGCCGACATGACAAGAGGAGAGGGGAGAAATCAGATGGCTTAATTGTTCCTCGACAATTAGACCATCACTCAAGAGAACATTAAGCAATCCAGCAAAAGTAGCAAAGGGAGGAGGCGGCTGAAGAAAGGGATGAAAGAAGAGGGCACTAAAACACCTACTGAGTGAGAGGGAGTGAGAGGGAAAGAGGGAGAGGGCCCTGTTATTGAGGGCCCGCTGGGGAAAAAGGAGCAGGGAGCAGTTTACAATACTGTACAATGCTGTTCTGCACCATTAAGTGGCATGGAGGGCAGGGCCGGGACAATGGGCTTCTGTCCCCAAGGAGAGGGCCAGCAGCTCCCAAGGAGCCCTCCTTTTCAGCCCATATGGTTCTGGCCGCCTCACAGGATGCTCCTCTCGCCGTGGCCGCATGCTCAGCATCTGGACACATGAGGTCCAGCCTCGCCTCGGTGACCACTCCAGTGCTGGGGAGGGGCCATGTGGTCTCCTTGGTAACTCAGCAATGATACACAAGGATTCAGGGTAGCCCTTAAGAGATTAAGGAAAGGAAGTACTTTTGGAGGCTTGAAATCCCAATTCCATTGGATTTAGTTTAAGAACAATTGCCCAGGAAATAAACCAGATAATATGAATAGAATTACTTATTTCATTTTAATCATTTAAAGACATGTGAGTACTCCCAAAAATATAAAATAAAATCAAAACAAACTCAAGAATTAAGTTACTCCCTATAATTTTATTAATGGCCACATGAAGATGATGCTTAAATGTTTAACCAAGCATGGGTTATACATGGTACCTTCGCTTGAGAAAGTGTGTATTAAGTATATTTAAGAGCTAAAGTATATATTTTCTTTTTAAACAGTCATGTATGCTTAAGATTGGCAGGCCTTTGCTAGTCTTGTGAAATAATGTATAGTTGCTCGTCAACATCATTTCACATTTATATACTCTTTCAAAGGGTGTGTGCTCTTGGATGTACAATATATATAATGTTTACATGCATAGCATAGAAATTTGATCCAGTCTAAAATAGGTGCTTTTAAAAAAAAAAAAAAAAAAAAAAA